>JBAJNP010003233.1:0-41076 GCA_036877545.1 Yasuhikotakia modesta | reverse complement strand
CCCCAGAAGCCCCAGACTCTCCAAACACCACAGGCACCCCAAAGTCTCCAGACTGTCCAAAAAAGGCAGATTCCTCTAAATCCCCTGAGGCCTCTTGTGTAGAGGTTCCAAACGTCAGGAGCTCCTCCTCTTGTGAGAGACAAGTTGAGGTTGCAAGAAACAAATCAGTGCCTTCTCAACAGTAAATGAGACATACTAGCATGATAGCAATGCAGGTAGTGTTGATGGGCCATAGTTGTACATGTTACTATAATAATTTAAACTCACAAGATATCCCTCCCCACTTAGGTCTAACATATATTGACAATTGTGACCTTTTAGTATAGAAAAAAAATCTAAATTACCCTGAAGCTACAGAATGTACAAAAAGTCTCAGAATACTGACCTCCACCTGAAAACAATATTATGCCTGAACCAGAAAGCTCAGAGACTCCAGAACCAAAGTGCCCTGAGCTTGCAGAACTCAAAATGTCACCAGAGGCCCCAGATCCCAAACTTTCTCCAGAACCAGAAGCTTTGTCACTGAGCAAGTCTCCAGATGCTCCAGAAGCTCCTGAGCTCATTTCACCAGAGCCCGAAATGTCTCCAGAAATCTGAAGGATGTCAATGGGTGTCAGACGAAGCTCCTCCTCTTGTTCAAGACAAGATTAGGTGTTAGAACAGTTGTTAGAATTAGAATCACACTTAGGACTATATGGACTGGCAACAATTCAAAGAAATGATTGGGCTATGGTGCATGGAAGCAAGGTTAAAGAATGATTAAAACACATTTAACCAATCAGATTGCCAGTTAAATGGAATAACAGCATGACAAAACAGTTGACAGGCTAGTAATGATGCTTAGCAGTGTGGGTGTATGTGTGTGAGCTCATGGTACAGACCTCCTTGTGCATTAGGGCCCATCAGATTTCCTGATTCCCCAGACCCTGATGGGATTAGTTGAGGTGCTATGGGAAATTTCTTGTCTTCTTCAACCGTCCAATGTTCCCTATGTTGTTGCTCCACCTCTTCTTCTTCCCCCTCTTGATAGGCACTATGTGAAGGGTCATTGTCCTCATCAGGGCCCAAGGTGCCAATCTCTATCTGTAATGGCAGTTTAGGCTATATTAAGACTATATGCTATATGTGCTTTAGCTGCATTAATGCCTTTGATTGTATGTCCTATTCAAGTCAACAATTTTAAAGTAATCTCATTTATTCATTGTTCTATGTTGATACAATTGTTAGCACACATCACATACTGTATTTATGATGGTAGGTTATCTTTTAATCTACTTTATTCATAATTAATAATGGTTCCACAAATTTACATTGGAAACACAGTTTGGGGAAAAGTATCAGGGCAGGATCAATACAAAATAAAGACTCTAAAAACTCTTCTTTCCCATCTTCAATCCCACCATGAACCACAAGGGGTCGCTGTTTTATCGCTGAGTGGCTGCTGTTCTCCAGGATGGTCCTTGTGGAACCAAGACATACGTGGTAGCAGAAAAATCCACATTTCCGCAGAGTTTTTCCAGCATGCTGCATAACTCCAGAGGAGCCACCTCATGCGTCTCACAAATGAGATAAACTTAAACGTAACAAACAGTCAACAGTCAGAAATATAGCTATATAAATATATACTTGCTTTATAAATTAACATTATTTTACTGATGGTAAAAGTATTAAAATCTATAAAGCCTCATATTTAAACATTTTTCACATCATTTTAGGCTATATTCAAAAAACTCTAAACTGATCTGATCAAGAAAAGTTTCCACAGAGAAAGACTAACACAGAACCAAAGGCAACATCCAATAAACATCAAGTCATTTTGGTACAATTTCTGTTCTGACTCACATACTACACTACACTACACTACACTACACTCGCATACTATGTATACTATTTAAATACTGTAAAATACTACAAAATCAATATAGGCTAATACCTTCACGTACATTACAACACCCATATGTACAGTAATTTAGTAGCTACTATAGCTATAGCATATCTCTCCAGAGAAACAACAAACAAAAATTCAGAATATCCTCCCTACACAAGGTCTGTCGTATCTCAAAAGCGTGTTTTTGATTGTGGGTCTATAGAACGTTCACATCAGGATCAAGTTAAGTCTCTTGGCTTCAAGGTGGTACCCCTCAAAACCCATTTTGACAGTCAGACGCAGTTCTGGTCCATCTTTCGTCCACAGTAAGGATGAGTAACTTTTAGTGTTTGTTGCTGAATAAATTCTGTTATATCTGTTGCTAAACTTCTGGCCCTCAATCTTCAGGATTTGTCATTGTGCAAAACAACATTAATAAACATTGCATGAACTTGCATGGCAAGATAAGATGCAGTGCATCTTTGCATCAAGCATATAAAAGAATAAATAAATTGCATTGCTTTATATCACTTAAGAGCAATAACGTATCATGCAGGTATGCCTAGTGTTTTACAACAATTGCTTTTACACAAACTTGAAAAATGCCAATGTTTGCCAATGGAAAATTCAGTTGGCCGGTGCATTAGTGTACAACATCTGCTCTGTCCATCAAATGAATGGCATGTCCATTTGTTATATGAAGCACAAGAACCGACTTACCGCAAATAATGGTGCTTATGGAACGCTGGGCGGTTCTGGGGAATGTCAAAACTTTGCAAAAGACTGACAGGCATCTGACATTAATCTCATTTGGGTTATTTTGAAGTGTACATGCATTATAGTGTGATGAATGTTTAACTAAATGTTACAGCGAAAATTGTCTACAGATATCTTAAAAATGGACTACAAATACTTAAACATTCCATGAATTGTGAAATATTTGATTTATATATATATATATATAGTCTGCCAAAAAAAATACAAAACAAATTCCAGAATTTTGGAGCCTTATCCTAAAGGATTTTTTCATACATTAATGAATACATCTGATCTAATGAACGACAGAAAACTGATCTGAAATCAGAACAGGCACGCATGCCCTCGGTGACCGACCCTAAAGCACAGCAGCTGGGTTAGAAGTGTTTGTAAACGAAATTCGTAAAACAAACAGTGACATAGCTGGGTGATATTGTCCAGGAAGACTTGAATCAGCACAGCAAATGAAAAGATGTTAAACACCCTACAGCTAAACTGCTGCTACATTCCTGCATGACAATTACAACTGATCCCAAATCAGGCTGGAAAAAAACAAAGCAACTAAGGGTGTACAATTGATCAACTTGTGATTTCCCTGGGAATTGAACTACTGTCACGCTCTACAAAGTTTTTTTTCAAAATACACTTTTGGAATCTAGGCAGCAAAAGGGGTCATTCAGAAATAGCGACTGCCGACATTTACATAGCAAGGCCTGTTTAGCATTCAGGTACTTGGCAAAGACTCCACATGGGAACAGTTAGCCAATATTGACAAGGTCTTAAAGGTACAGTAGCGAAAACTGTTACAAGAATAATTGTAAGAGTAAAAGTGATATTCTAACTAACCTTATGTAACATTAAAATAAAATGTAAAAAATAAAACACACTGTTTGAGTATTGTATTTGAGCAAAGGTTAGGTGTAGGTTAGAGGGGAACTCATTGGAAACGCTTTATTAAACTTCTCAGGATGATTTCTAAATGTATGGCCTACAAAAGCCATACAGACCATAAAGGTGATAAAATGTAATGAAAACATTTTTGTAAATTCCTGGCAAAGACTGACTTATAGGTTATATAGGTTGCTAGGTTATATTCTAACAGGTTTTTATTAATTCCCAAAGTGACATGAGTTATTTTCATATTATTTATAAAATGAATACTGATACGGTATGGCTTTTGTAGGCCATACTGGAGCTCTCACCTGTGGTTCATCAACTCCATCGTAATAGTCGTAGACTTCCGAATTCTCAACGTCTACGTTAACGTCATAGTTGTCCAGTTCTGCCTGTCGGGCGTATCTGGGGGGAGACGCTGCCGCCACATACAGAACCAGGAGACCCCACACCAGCGTTACCATTGTCCTGCTGGGCACACAATCACAAACCATAATGTCAAGTCAGATCTTAAGATGTTCTTCTGGAATATACATAATATGAATGTTAATTCCTTCATTGACGTAAAATGCAGAGATCATTTCCTTCAAATAGTTCATACTGTTAAAGAACTCAAGTTTCTCCAGAAAGAGGCTAAGGGTTCAATTTAAAAAGAAAGAGTAGATTTGCTTGGATTGGCTATGATGCAAACCATCTCAAACATTCTTCTCAAAACCATGAGCTTCTGTTTCACCAAATACATCTGATCTGCTCTTAAAGAAGTCAAAGTGGCTTGTTTTTTAAATCATTAAAAATCAGTTTGGGAATTCATTAACATGCAAAAAATGACACAAGGTAACGTCTACAAACAGTCTTTGGTTTGTTACCTGTTTTGGGTTAAAATGGTCTCTGCAGAGTTCTGTGGAATACAGACTTTGGGTTTGCACACATTTCTGGAGAGCTGCAGAAGTCTGTTTATTAACAGAACTGAAATATGAAGCCAGTTTGGCCTCTAAACAAGCCAGGAAACCGCCACCTAACTCGGCGGCCATCTTGAATCTCTTCAATGACTGCTTTGTGTGTTAAAGTTGAAAGGTCGCAGGTGAGATGGCTCACATCATAAAAGTTTTCTTTATAAACATAACGACGACAGTCTTTTTTGTGTAACTATCACACTTTTTAAAAAATACATGGTCCAACACATTTTTTAAACGTTCCTTTAAGCTGTTTTTAAGTAAACAAATTCAAAGCTGTACTTACTGAACTAACCCAATCCTAAACAATGTCTGTAAGTGTAAAACATTATGTTAGCGTTTCAAACATTCAATCATTTTGAAGGTTTTATTATTATCACAAACATTCAAGGTCTGATCGATAAACAGGCTCAGAGAGACGTGATGAGTGACTTAAGCGAGGAAGCAGGGAGCGAGGTTGAAGGGCTGAGGTTGAGGTACTGGTCCTCAGGGTGAGATGGAGAGTGCTAAGCAAAAGAAAATGAGGAAAATGAGAGCGAGACCTCTGACAGAACCCCTTTATGATGGTCTGTCTCCTCACTTAAGCTCGAAATTCCACTGAGGTCTGTAGACAGCATGGGCATGAGTTACGATCTGTGTGTATCTCTCCCTCACTCGCTCTTTTTTTCCTCTCTCTCTCTCTCTCTCTCTCTCTCTCTCTCTCTCTCTCTCACACACACACACATTCACCTAACATTCAGTGAAGGGCTATTTAGAGACATGGTCACTTTGGAAACCACTGCAAAAATAAATCGGTTTCCGGTGGTTTTCTGACAGCCATCGTCTCATGCCTGCAAACCACAAATAGACATTTTATAGACATTATATCGATTAAATGCCATCATTTCACTTGTGAGTGAGATGTCCAGGTCGGTCTGTACCACAGTATAAAATCAACATCGGATCTCAGCAAAGCTTCAGTGCGGGACTGCAGAAATAATGAAAGAGGGACTATACGGCACACAGAGCTTGGCTTTTACTCACACTAGGCAGTATTTGCAGTGTGTGTGTTTGTGTGTGTGTGCATCTGTCCCAGTGTTGTTTTTGGCTCTGCCCTCCATTCTGCATTGATTTTACAATTTTTTCTTCCTTGGTGGTGGTGGTACCAATATCAAAATGATGTGTCATTACCAATAAGTTCAACATTAATGCTTCTTTCTCTTTCAAAAAGAAATGTATGCACCCATATATATAAATACCACATTATGTACCACCATAAGTATGTATATACATACATACCCACACATGCCTAGACCATATATGTGTGTGTGTGTGTGTGTTGGACACTACTCTTAAATATTAGATAACATTATCATATGCATACCGAATCTGAACCCATTTTACAAAATACATTTACAAATACACAGACGTATTCCATATACCGAAATACAGTACACATCAGTTTCTACAATTACCAAACAGGCCACCTGCAAGCCCACTTTGAACACTTTAAACAACAGATTAACACATAAATATTACGTGTTTTTTCATAAAAAACTTGTGCAAGACACCCAAATATTGCATCATTTAGCTTACCAACATCAAAACAAAAATAAGACATAAAACCTTAGCACTGTGCATCAGATGTACTTCAGCATAGCAGTCATGGATTAGCCCCATTGACCCTAAGTAACTGAACCTAGAATCAGAAGCTCTTCAGAAGTTTCAAGTTTCCTTAGAAGTTTCGTGAGAATCAGAAGTTTCTTTAGAAGGTTCAGAAGAATAAGTTTCTTTAGTGTAGCACCAGCATTCAGAAGCACATATAACTCTTACCTCATTCTTCTTTCCCAAGTGGTCCCGTTCTTCAGATCGGACAGGCAGAGGGTTGGTGGGCCTGGCCAATGACAACCAGTCGCTCACGGTAGCTATGAGAAGATGAGTGTGTGTGTGGATGCCGCTAGGTGTTTGAGTTTTGCGTGACGTGTGTGGATGCACTCCCAGACCCCTGCACCCCACCTGTGTGTGTGAAGAACCGAGACTGGGAATAGTGTGAGATTGGGTTTTGGTCACTTCTGCAGTAGTGCCCACCCCATACCACAGTGCATCAAACACAAACATATACACACACACGCTAAAGGACAACATGTTAATGGTACAGAATTTGCACATCAATAGACCCCCAGCTGCGAAAATTCCTTTAACCGCTAATAACCGTCTTTCCTGAAGAGACACGTAAGTTATTCAGGACTGAATATGAGCTATTTGTCTTCCTTTTCCTGAGCTGAACGTGAGGCACTCTGCTTTCATGTTGGGATTCGCAGGGCCTCAGCATACAATGGGCCCTCTGTGAGTCTTCTCTGTTAGCATAGCACTAAGAGTGTGAAAAGGCCTTCATTCTGCTCTGCACCAGAGCTCGGCGCTACACGCTAAATCTCAGACCTTTACTTTCCTCTGCATAGATGTAGCACACTGCAGAAGAAGACCTTCTAGCTTCCAGGAAGTGCCGTTCAAATCAATTCTGGATGTTTGTACAGGCCTCCAGTTCTTCCTTTGTGCTAGTTAGCTTTCTGTCTCCTGGTAATCATATTTTTGCTAAGTCACTTGAAACGAATCCTGTATTACTCAGAGGCTAAGACAGGTAACCACTATCCTTATTTCCAGTCTTGAACCAGTGTTAAGATAGTTTTTAATAACCATAATGTTTTAGCATTTACAATTAATTAATAATGCTAAATCAATCATGAACGCTGACAAGATAATGACCCCTGAAAACAGTTTAATAAACAACATAAAACAAAAGTTCCCCAAAGTAAAACCTTTTTAGAAGGAAAGAAATTAATTCACATTTAAGGAACATGAAACATGGAAAGTATCATTTGTTTCCATTGTAAAAGAAAAATAATATTTTAGACTTAGAAAAAGATTAAGACTTCCTAAAAAAAATCCTAAAATTAATCTAGAATGTTCACTGGTAGTACCAGTCAATGCTAAATACATGAACTAATAAACCAGTCACAGTATATGATTGTCTTTCTATAGAGTTCATGGAGTCACATTCATGTCAATGTTTTAACAACATATGAGACACAAACTCAAACACTGCTGTTATTGTGACTGTACATTACCATGCATTAAGTAAAATACACCACCACTATGTAAAATTTACTACAGAGAACAGATTGTCTTCACAATCTGATCACATCTCTGCCATCTAAAACACTCCAGAATTGCATGCTGAGGTAAAATTAGATTTGGGGTACTGCAGATTGTTTAACACACTTATAAAATTAATGGAAGGCACTGAGGTGTTACATTACAGCCACATGAGAAACCATAATATGTACTGTATCTACGCTGCCTTGACCAGCCTGGAGTATCATCTGAACATTTTGATGACCCCACGTTTTGACTTCCTGACAAGTTTAATCTTTCTGCTTTTAAAGTCAACCAGATTCTAACCAAACTCCAGTTCCTGGTTAAGCGTAACCAAAAATATCATGGACTAGCTTTATCCAATTCATTTTGCTAGTAAGAGAAGAGTATGGCTATGCTGGTCTACTAGCTAACGTCAACAGATCAACAAACCAGCATGAACCTACCTGGTCTAGCATAAACGTTTATGCTGGTTTAAGCTAATTTATTTCAGCGGGGTACTAACAGAGTTCAATATTCAACTTCTATTCTGGTGTTTTGTATTCTGGTAGATGTTATGGACAGGGAGTGTCTCAAGGGTGCCACGGGTTTATATGACTATTGCCCTGAGGAGACGGAAACACATCATCAGATCACGTGGAATAGGTGGCTTGATCTCATTGCCATCAAGACGAAGGTAGCGGAGACGAGGTCCGTTGTCATTAAAGTAGTCATCAAGTGCCCCTGGTGGACAAATGTCAGAGCTGTTCACACCTATGAAAATAAAAGAAATATTAATTTATGCAGTCCAAATGTTTTAATATTTATCAAAACTTTTGAGACTTTGGCACTACTCCTTAATAGTTCTGCAAATATAAAGTTGGACCCACTCCATGTCTATGATTCCAACTGTGGTTGTGGACTTACTTTTGATCTTGTTGTGATCCAGATGCAAGTGCTCCAAGCCAGAGGAGATGACGGGAATCTCCGTGAGCTGGTTGTAAGAGAGCTGTAGATCCAGGATGCTGGTAAAGTTAAAGACATTTTTTGGGATACTTCCATTACCCAGCTTATTCCGGTTGAGCCTTAGAGAGGACACCTTGGGAAGACCCTTGAAGTACTGAGAGGGAATTTTCTCAATGTTGTTGCTGTCTAGGAAGATCTGTGTGGTTGAGGGTGGCAGGCCGAGGGGCATGTTTCTTAGCTGATTCTTTGCTAAATTGATCTGGACCAAGTTGCTGAGCCCTTTCAGATTAACCTCAGTTACTGCGTCATCCTGCAGCTTGTTGCTTTGCAGATCCAGCAAGGTGAGATGGTCCATCCCTGAGAAGACTCCTGGTGGGATCTTTGAGATTCTGTTCCGGGTAAGCCGCAGTTGCTCTAGGCTGTTGGGCAGAGCTGGAACAGAGGTGAGCAAGTTGTCTTCCATATAGAGGTGTAAAAGGTTGGGCAAGGCCTTGAGAACGTCGGCCTCCACGCCTTCACTTGTGATTTTGTTGCGGTTCAGGTTGATCCACCTCAGTTGTGTGGCGTTATGCAGAGCATCAGCTGAGATAATCTCAATGAGGTTGTTTTGGAGGTACAGGTACCAGGTGTAGGGAGGGATGACAGGTATGCGCTTCAGGCTCTTGTTGTCACAGTAAACAGCATTAGGGAAGCTTGGAGGGCAGCGGCACTCTTTAGGACATGCTTGGAGCTGGGACATCAGGTGTTCATGAGGAATTTCCTGAGTGTTAACTTGGCCGATCAAAAGTAGGGCCAGGCAGGAGACGATGAGCCACACCATGGTTAGGTTCAATCTACAAAAAAAAGCAAACATATTAGATTATCAAGGACCTCAAATGATTAAAAAAAAGTTCATTCAGTTCAAATAGTGACACATTTACCCTGATTTCCCCAGGTTCCTACAAAGTAGATAAACTCATTAAGGAAAAAAACAGCAACGCCCTTTGGTTAAATTTACATCTCAGTGTCTCCTAAGCAGTAATCTTCATAAACTCGTAATACGCTGCCAGGTCAACTTTAATTGCTCCAGGTCTGATGTGACTAGTCTCCATTCAGAAGACAGCATCTTGAGTTAACCAGGTGTGTCCAACATGTTTTTTTTAAACAACATCTAAATAACACAGTAGGATAATGGCATCTACAGTCTAGAGTTTGTGCCATTTCGACACCCATTAGAATTCTCTAGGTTGCAGGCAAATTGATGCTGCATATTTACAGCTATATTTACATTATATTACATATATTTACATTTTTGTTTTTTTACAAAATTCTCTTTGCTACCATCCACATATTCCTCTTGGCTTTAGATTGTCCTGTGAGAAAAAAGAGGCTTATAAATTGTAATAGATTTTAGAGCTTCACAGCAGAGTTTTTTTCCTCATCTGGTAATGGTTTAAAACTGTTTTGATCCCAAGTTCCAAGTTGCTGTCTGGAGACCATTTTTTACAGAGTAAAATCTCACTGAACCAGAGAAGATCAAGATCTGAATAGTTGATAAGGACAGGTGGTTGATAAGGAGGTTGTGAATACTTCTCAAAGTAAGACAAGACTAGACACTAGTCCTGACAAGTTCTGATTGCAACTGCATAAAAATACAGCTGATGCCTATACTTCCCATGCTAAAAAGTTCCTCTAGTCATTGTTGAACTGTTGCAACAAACACTATCCTTTTCTAACATACATACTTATTGCTCAAACGCTACCACTGCTTTAACGACTTACCTTGGTCTACTTGTCACTTGAATGTGCACTAATGAGTCTCCTTCCAGGGTTGCTATGGGTGCAGCTGTCTGAACTTCTTTGCTTTCTCCTGCCTCTATTTGTAGTGCTTTTCATGATCCCCTTGGAGACACACACTCTTAACCAATCACAGCTCTTTAAGATCAAGAGTCATAATACTGTGGGCATGAACTGTGCCCAAACCAGTCATGGGCCCTGGCCCAGTTATAATGAGGCTAATACAGGCCTAAACCTGTAGAGGATCCTTCATCCTTGTCCTCATCCTCACAACAACAGCTGTTGTGTCTTAGGTAAACAAACATCACCTCAGATAGTGGACATTCAGACTAGACATGAGTCTGTAGAACATGCCATCTGTCACTTTATTTAGGTGCCCTGAAATTTGAATTAACTTTGAGTAAAAAAACAGCTTTGGTAATATTCAGCATGTACAAATTCTACTTTTAAAGGAATTTACAAACAAACAGATCAGGGTCACAACCAATCAGGTTTGAATGGAAAATGAACATTGACGAATCATTTGAGTATATAGAAACGTGTGTGTCCTTTTTAGAGACAAAGCAATTTGCATCTTTGATCAAGCCACCAAAATGAATCTGTCCCCAGGAGTGCACAAGTGCTCATTTAGAAGCAGAGATGAAGCTGGTGCTGGTGGCCAAGGTCTGATCTTATTTTGTCATTACTTGTTCCCAATGCTATTGACAACAACACCTTGCTGTCTCATTAAAATGCCCTGTAATTGGCTTCTCCAATCCAATTCTGGATCAGCAATAATCCAGTCTATTAAACAACATCTCGTGTCAAAGAAGGTGCTGCAATTAGAGGCAGTAGCCTAAAGGGCAAAAAGTACATCAACATAAACCAATCCCATTACAGAACATTATTCACAGGAAGACTTAAGACCTCCAATCACTGAAGACGTTTGCCTCAAGGTCTACAACAAGGTGCAGCTAAGAGCGTTAAACTGTAAGCAATAACAATGGTCATTCCAAGAGCAATAATTAATATCTATATTCTCATTATAGATGTTTTAGCTTAATAAAATACTCTTCAATTTTGTCCATTCCTATGATGGTTGGAGTTTGGAGTTTGGAGATGGTTGCAGTTTTTTTTTAAAAATCATTAAGAATTAGTCTCAAATTAAAGGTCTAAGATTTCAGTTTGACCTCAAACGTTTCTCACCAAATTCTTTCACAGCCAAACCTAAACACTAAACAACCATAAACTGTTGTAATCACAGATTATGGACAGGTGCGGAACTTACGAGAAGTTAGTGGAATTTATCATCCGTGTAACAGCAAAACCCGCTGACTTTGTCTCCAGGCTACAAGCAACCCATCTGTTCAGTGCTAAATATTCTAGAGCAACTTCAAGACACCTAAAAGAACACTAGAGCGTGAACTTATAGACTGTTATACAAAACAGAAGTCTTGGATAAAAACGATGACTGCTGAAATATTGGTGAAAATATCAAACAGCCCCAGATCTCCTGTGTTTAATGTTAAAATGAAACACGTGCTTTCAAAGAGATTAATTTCCTGTGTGGGGATTTGTGTTTTAGGCCCTTATGTTAATGACGCATTTTCCCAGATTGTGGGTCTATCTCTGTTTGGTGCCTGAAGTTCTTTTCATTCAAAGAGATGAAAATTGTACAGTAATTAAGCACCCACTGTAACACAACTGTTCCCCCTAAAGAACCCCCCAATAACAAATACGGTAATTTTACAATAGTAAGGTAATAGTATAACCTGGTTGAACTGTGTGTCCATATTATATACGTTACAATGAAGCTGAAATATTAGTATGACATTTAATTAAGAAATGTCAGCTATATCTAAAAGCAGATCTCAGAAGATCAAACACAGGTTCAAGTTTAAGATCATTTAGACTTTGCATATTACCTTTAAAACACTATTTAAAAAAAACATTATTCTGCATTAAAAAAATGCAGAAAAGATACAGATGAGGAAGATATACAGATTTAGAGTTGAGATATAAGATATAAAGATATAGAGAAAAATCAAACAGCATACAGAGCCTCCAAACACCACCTTAACTATCCTTTTAAATCACAAACGGATTAAAAACACAAAAAATGGATAAAGCCACAAAAACAGGAAACGTACCTGCTTGTCTCATTCATAGAGTTGATGGTGGTTTGTGCAGGTGGAGGCAGGTGGTGTGTCTGGTTCTGGGCTTGTGGACAATCTCCTGGTCCTGCTGTCCTCTCCGTTTTCAGCTTGCTGAAACCATTGCCGTTTTCAGTCCAGCTTGCTGTTTTTCTCACTTTCTGTCGGGCCAGGACATGCATCACAGCCTTATTAGATTTCTATTGTAAGTAGTGTAACTTCCCTAAGGCAAAACCTTTGACATTGGATGGTTGAGCTGAAATAAGGGGGTGTGCGAGTGTTTGTAGGATGTGGGTAGAGTTGCAATGCAGGCAAGTGTATTGGTTACTTATTCCTAGCATAGCACTTTTTCCCTCTCTTTTTCTTCCTGTGCCAAAGGGTCTCTGAAGCCACAAAAGGTCAGGGGCCCTTGGTACAATTTTAAAACCCTCACAATATTGTGTGGCTTGGAGACATTAACCTCTTTTTGGACTGGTGTGAGGTGAGCAATGAACATACCTCACCCTCATGCCTTGCTACCTCGTCAATTTAAGAGTTGTTTTTACACAACGTTAAACGAGGTCACCCTGCGGCAGATGCATGTCACCTGGCTGTCGTTTTACACTGGGGGGGAGACTCGTCCCGGCCTGCGAAAGGTAAAATGAGAGGTGGGATTAATCTGGAATGCAAACATTTCTGGAAAGTACAAAGATGGTAGAGGGTTAACCTAGTCAATAATGTTCTGTAACGGGATTGGTTTATGTTGATGTACTTTTTGCCCTTTAGGCTGCTGCCTCTAATTGCAGCACCTTCTTTAACACGAGACGTTGTTTAATAGACAAGGGCTCTCTGATTGACATGTAGCTGCAATGATCGCAATGGCTGGATTTAGTTTTAATGGATACAGGTCTTCAATTTGTGCAGGTCTATTAATTAAACCTGGCAAAAAGAGCAGATATTTTTTTTCGATTGAATGGTTCTTTTGTCCATAATAAAAAAAGTTGCAGTGAAGACCACCAAAATTTTATAAATGCCCATAAAGTCACTCACTCTCACTTGCACAAGGCGCACACATGCTCAGTAAGATCACCATATGTTTGCTTCTCCCCAAAGAGGTCCACAAAACAGCTCTTAACACAAGTCATATGTAACTTTTCAGTGTCTGGAACCACAGATTGTGCTATTATCCCATAATATAATTCATGCAAGCATTCATTTAGATACTAGCTATGCTATCTAACGGACCAGACCTTAGCTACACAATTCTCTGCAGTATATTACATTCTCATGTACAGATGTTAAGTTCTCACAAAACACAGTGCAGAACCACACAGGAAGAGGCAAGAATCATCTGACAAGGACATTTTCTGTGAGGTCTCTTCACATTTCACGGTCTTTTAGATAAAACAGTGTAAACATTCCAACAAAACCAGGAGATGTGTAAGACACTCAAGAAACCTGCCATGGAAGGACCAGCTAAGAAGCATCAAATTGTTTTTGTTCCCTGTTTTCTCAGATGCACAGCTGATACACCTGCACACAAAAACAACAAAGCAACAGTCCTGTTTTAATACCTTTGCAGTATCGTACTTTAGCAATGTACCTTTGCTCAACTAGTGATTTGAATCAGGCGTGTTGATAAGGGTGATCTGCAAAATGTGGTGTGGGTCCACAGGACAGGAATTAAGAGCAACTGCTATAGAGAGGCCACTCTTGTGGTGAATTTCATGCTCCTATATAATGAGAAAAACGTCAGAGGTGCCAATTCATCATGTTTCTTTTACCTAGACACAGGAACTCTTACCACCTTACTTACACTGTAAACTGTGTATGGCTGTCAGACGGTCACTCCGAACCCTTGACTCCTCTGGAATGCCGGGCTGTCTGCCTGCAGGTCCAAAACAGGGTCAACACTTGTTCTGGTGCAAGTTTAGGCTAGACGTTAGGTTGGATGCAACCTTTAAATACTTGTCATGAAGGTCTGGATTATTGCTGGTTCTGGATGAAAAAACTTTAAAATTTAAAAGTCCAATTTATCCAAGGTATATCCTGAGCTGTGGGTACCTAAATACTGTAAATGCAGGTGGTCACAAAGAGTATATGTGTGAAGGGGTATCAGTTCTTAGTTTCAGATCATACAAATTATATATATGACTTGTTTTTCTTTATTTTTCTTTAAAAGTTGAGAAGAAATGTAAGCTCCCTTTTCATAGAAGAACCATAGAAGAACATTCTGGAATCATGCGAAGCAGACTAAATTTCATTTGGTTTCATTTTGAGGGGAACTGATCTTTTAAGACTTTTTGAATAAAACTTAAAAGTTCTTGCTAAAAATATATACTTGATACTGATGTGAAACAAGTTCTTTCATACAGAAGGCTTTTCATCTTACAAACATCGAGTTGATATTCACAGCCTTAACTTTCCTACAGAAAGTAGGTCTGCCACCATGGCTCTGCTTCAGAGTGGAAAAAAATCTCTCGGCCTGCAGCCTCACAGAATTTTTCTGTCCATGAGCCTGGAAAGGAGTTGGATGGAGGACAGATTTACACCAGAAGTTTCTTTCCACCCCAGACAGAAGTGCTGAGTAAGGGAAAGCCACATGAGTCAAGACAGAAGATCAACAACACGGTAGAAATAATAAGAAACAGAATGGCTGGTTTTTATGTGGGTAGCTGAAGCATAACATGGACCTTCGTAATGCACATTTCGATACTTTCGATACTTTTAAGGGTTTAGATTTTACTGGTCACTATAAATAAAACAAAAAGTTGTTGAGAATAGACAGACAGACAGAGACAGACAGACAGATCTACACAAGTAAAACATTTGATTTATTCAAGTTGAACAAATTGTGTTGGTGTTTTTTTTACTGGTTAGAATTTACACTTTTACAAAACAGTGTGCCAACAGTAACTGTTGTTCTCAGGTTGTAACAACAGTTTCTGTTGTTCTCAATAATCTGATTGACATTATAAAGGTGTTAAATGGTGTATTGAAAAACAATCAAATACTGTTACCGCAAAATTTTACGCAATTCGTGTTACACAATGACTGCATGCAAATAAAATACTGTATAAATACTGGCAATGTTTAGACAGAGGCTATTATTACTTTGCCGTGAAAAGTACCATTTTGGTACTGCAATTCATGCTTCTGTATTGCCATCTCTGTTTGAACGATAAACTTCGAAAGTTACTTTACACACTTTTATTAGTTACATACGTTTTACATACATTGCTTTTTTTATACAAATGTTCAATTTAGCCAGCATTTGAAATTATTTTGAAAGTACTATTTATTAATGACAGCATTACCAATAATACAATTATAATCATTTTAAGCGATTAAGGCATTTAACATGCGGACAAATTAAGCTAAAACTAGATTAGGTAACTGGTACGAAGCTTTATTAGGTTTCGTTCACATCTTGCACCAAAAAGTGTCTTTTCTTTAGATCATACTTAAGTTTGTCCTGACAAGCTTTAAAAACAGGTAGGAAAATGCGTCTATTACCCCTCACACACAAGTCATAGAAGACTGAAATATTATGTGCCCAATTTTTGTAAGATTTTTTGCATGTTTTCCTCAACATTTTAAAGAGTTAATATTGTTGTTAACCTGCAAAATGTTTTTGCAAACATGCGGTTACCAGGGTCACGAATATTGATGATAGATATCAGTCAAGTTGTCTAATAAGAACAATGGGCTAATTAGTTTAACAAACTAACGGGGACATTGCCTGCTTATAGGAGATCATGGTGACCCTATTCAAAAATGATCTCTGAGGCCTGGCGTAGGCAGTTGACGGCTTCCTCTGGCATACTGCTGTGTGTGATGTTGTTTCCATCCAGGCGCAGGGTTTTCAGTCTGGAGTAGTTCACAGGAGAAATTTCTTTGCAGAGACTTGACAGGTCGAATTCTGAAAAGAAATTGAATGGGATACAAATAAATCACAAACTTTGGAGATCTCTAACTTAACAGAGATAAAATGGGAAAATACATACTGTTTATCTCGTTGACTTGCAGGTACAGGTGCTCAAGAGCTTCGTTGACCTCTGGAATGGTCTTAAGCTTGTTGAAGGACAAGTCCAGCTCCAGGAGAGAGGACACATTAAACACGCCTGCAGGGATTCCTGAGTCCACCAACTTATTATGGGAAACACGCAGGTACTGTAGAGCTGGAAGCTTGGCCAGATAACCATTAGGAATGCTATCGATTTCATTATGGTCAGCATAGAGCATCAACAGGGAAGGTGGAACCCCTGATGGAAGTTTCTTCAGTTTGTTCTCACTGACGTCCAAAAGAACAAGGGACTTCAAACCTTTGAAGGCACCTGTAATGCTCTCAGTGGTCAGTTTGTTCCTGGAGAGGTGAATGGTAGTCAGGTTTTCCATGCCAGACAAAGTGTTTGCAGGAAACGAGCTGAGCTGGTTGTCTGTCAACTTCAGCTCATCCAAAGTCTTGGCAAGAGGACTAGGTGGTTTGGTTAGCTTGTTGTGACTAAAGAGGAGCTTCTCCAAGTTGGCCAGTTTATCAATGGTACCAGCCTGGATCTTGTCACTGGTGATGTTGTTGTTATCGAGAACTAGCCAGCGAAGGTCGGTTGCATTATCAAACACACCAGCTTTGATCTCCTCGATTTGGTTGTTCTGTAAGTAGAGATATTTGATTCCACTTGGTACAAAGGGGACGGCCTTCAGTTTGCGTTCGTTGCAGTACATGGCAGAAGGAAAGCTGATGGGGCAGTCACACTCTTGGGCACAACCGGCAGCTGATATTATCTCTGGTCCTGGAGCTGGATAGCTCTCATCATAGTAGTCATACTGACCCAAACTTTGACATACCAGGCCAACCAAAAGAAAACAGCTAAGAGCAAACATGGCTGCAGAACTCAGTCAAACCAAACCTGGGAAAGAAGTGAAGTATGAGGAACAGAAGAGGGAAAAAGAAGAGAAGATTTGATTACATAAGAGAGCACATGAAAAAATTTGTTAAACTAACAGAACTTCGTACAGCCAGCCTTAGACATAAACAAAACCCAGAGACATTTTTTAATGGAAATTGATGACTTCATCATGAACACAAACGGGCCCTTCCTCCCATAGTAAATTAGACCCACATTGCTTATGTACAGATCCAAATTCATCTCGCATTACATAAACCTTACCTCATACCTATACCTTCCATTCTCTTTGTGTGCTAGGCTGAAGATTTGCAAACTGATATCCTCACATAGACGTTATATTAGTAGCAATTAATATTTCAAGAATATTTCATAAAGATTAATATGTGGCAGGTGTCTTGTACAGACGTACAGTACAACAGTTTTCAACAGTAAACTTACATCATAGCTTACAGCAAGAAAATGCAAAACTAAATTCAGTCTGCATACTGCATAGTCGTTTGTGCATCATCAAAATTCTTGCAACAAAATTCCCAACACCATTGACATGAATTATTAACACCTTAACTTTAGTTTGCATTAAATAGCCTCGACTAAACGGACAGTTAAGGCTCTCAAACAGTACCAAGCTCAACATCTGCAATGCTGTTAAACTTTCTTGCTTCAAGTCATGGCCAAAATTCTGCCAACCAGATTCCTGATAATCTCATCCAGACCATTCAAAAACAAACACAGGCATTTACTAATCATTACAAAAACTCTGAACTTCAGATGTTGAGAATTTCTTACCTTCCTTCTTCCCTCTGTCTGTTTGACTTCAGGTAGAGTTGTGTGTGGCCCCAGGACTCTGGAGAAACAGTAAGGGAGGGTGAGAGAGATGGAAGAGCAGAGAGAAAGAGAGAGAGAGATTTAGCCAGACCTTGGTCTCCCAAGACTGATAGAAAACAGCAGTCAGGCAGGTTCTAGTATGTCAGCGGTATGGATTGTCCACTGAGACGTATAGATTCTAACGATGTTTAGGTGTAGCTAAGCAATCTGGGACATGTAGTTCTTCACGAGCCACAGATGAAAGTATCTCCAGGATGGGTTTGCAAAATATATATACCTGTACTGTTGCCACACATACACCAAACACGACTTTTACGCCCACAGGTTTCCATCAGTTCCTTTCCAACAATCCCACAAAACAACCGATTATGCAAGGGGTAACAAACCTGCAAGCACCTTGTACGACGTTCTGTCCTTGCCAATTCTAAATAACTGTCATAAAAATAAACATACCTAAGAAAACAAAGGGTGTTTTTTTATATGGAAAAATCAAAACAAAGAACCTTTAAAAAATTGGCAACTTGTGATGACCACTATTAGATTACTGGCCTGTAAATCCATCAGAGGTGGAAAAATTTAGCAAAAGTCTGCAGTGGGCCAAACCAGTCTTATATAACTGTGTTGTCTATCTTTGTCTGTAAGGCAAAGTACCTAAATCCAGAGGGTATCCAATTCCTAACACCTGGAAGATTGTCTATCATGAAATAGTGCCTTTTTTTTCATTACACCCTTTATAAAAACCAGACAGCTTCTGTCTGGCTGTGATCGTGTCTCACTGAGCTGGGCATGCATGTTACACATAACATCAAGCCATAACTCACAAGAGATCTAGGATGAAGGTTTTGCTGTAATAGCGCATGACAACTCAGGAATGCAGTACAGAGAGATTCCAGCCAACAGTTGGGTTCTGCTTGTTTCTGTTAAGTTCTGTAAGCCCCATGAGCATCAGAGAGGGAACTGAGATTACATACATACCATTGGCCTCAAATTGTTTGTGGTCTGATAAGTTTGAACAGCTTTTTAGATTTACTGAAAACAATGTTGCTTGCATGTACATAACTTGTAACAAGATTCTAGGGGGTTTTTCCACAGTGTTTAGTGTTCTGGATGGTTTCTAGGGTGTTGCTAGGTGATTACTTACTGCTGTATTTCTAAAGAGTGCACGTCCTATATAAAAGTTTAGGTTAGGATTATGTTTCATATGTTTTTATTCAAGTATACACATTCCTATAAGTCTGCAATCCGTGGGATTCAAGCCTGTGACCTTTGTCTTGGTAGCACAATGTTTACCACTTAAGCTCAAACTCACATCACTTGCATGATCGTCTAAGCTCAAGTGCTGCTAAGCTACGGCTCCAATGTCACTGGGTGGTCTTAAGACATTTTGGATCAACCTCACTGCTACTGTGTCTAGACTTGTCATCAAGTTGACCCATGTCCTTATCATTCATTCCTCATCTACCTTGCGTTCTGGAGGTCACCCTTGCTCCTGTCTCATATGTTAGGCCTTCAGGGGAGGCTTGTGATGAGATCATGTGTGTAACAGACGTTATGCAGATGTTATGCAGAAGGGGCAGGTCAGAGCAGATCTACAGTATCCAGCTGTACTTGATGCAGGTGTGTGGGAACCTTTTTACGATTTCACTTAAACCATATAAAAAACTGCATGCTGCAATTCCAGAAGCATATTCTTGTCCAAAAGGCAACAGGCTACATTTTAAAATGTTGCTTTTTTAAATTCTGGTGGCAAATGGGTCTTCAGATCTTCCTTCTTCTGCAAAAGACAAAAGAAGATTTACAATGTTGGCAAACCACACATTTTTCAAAATATCTCATTTTTTTAATTCTCATACAGTCATACACAATGTTTTATGATGAAATTAATGATGACTAGCTGTCATTTTTTAATAATGAAAGGAACATTAAAAAGGTTTCTCTCATATAGGTACTGATTAGTTCCAGAATCTTCAAGACTCTTCCTGGATCTTGTGACATCATTACTGTTGTATGGCAAGAGTCCCACAAGAATCCATCAAAATTTCTTCTTAGTTTTGGAAAACCAAGAAAATGACTAACTAATGACAGAATGAGTTTTGGAATAAACTGTTGCTTCAACAAAGAATCTTTTGTGGCCCTACTGTTTCTTTGCTGTCTGGTGTCTCTAAGCACACAGACACCAAATGGAAAAGGAATATCTCAGCACCTGAAGATCATTGGAAACATCTCAACATGTGTTCCACCAGCAGGTCCAGCGTCAACCACTTCTGAGTGTTTACAGAGGAACTTGTCTGTTTGATGGTTTCTGTTGAAGATCGCTGTTGTGGATTCGCTGTTGTGACATCACCGCACACATTCCTTCTGTTTTCAGACCTTCTCGCAGGACAGCCCCAGAACCACAATGGTGTCCGTTTCTTATGATGCCAGACATTTCCAGTCAGTTTGGTAATTTCCAACATTTCCATTTTTCCTGGCTTGGACACTCTTGAGAGGGACAAAGGTGTTTGTAGACAAGGCTTGTGTAATAATCCAGCTGGGCAAATAAAATAACAGCAAATCGTTATCGTACCATTGGGTAACATTCTGTAAAGGTTCCATCGGTTACCTACAAGTTATCAAGAAAGCACCAGAACATGTGCAATATGTTTTACTTTATAATTATTGGTAAATATGTATTGATGGATAAATACATCACTACAAAGGTTGGCACTTTGTTTACAGCCATTATTTGTATAGTTTACTTCAGTTACCTGTTCAAACTGGATCTGCTTCTGCCTGCAGTATCAATAACACATCAGTGTGATCAGTCTTAAACTGGATTGGCTTCAATCTGGTATGATGCCAGTTTCATTTATTTATACCTGAAAGAATTTCATATGGTTCCCATTTGCAATGAATACTGTATGTTTATGCCAACAACTAATTTATTCACACATAAATTCTCCTTGGTTTTAAATATGCACAGACAGCATATTAAAGTAAACAAGCAAGTAAACTCTTAAACAAACCATTCATGTACAAAATAGCTTGACAGTAAACTCACAAATCAGGGCTGTCGTTCCCTAAAGTGATCTGCTTTTTAATTTTTATTTATTGCTTTGACTATCTTAACACACAACACCAAACAGGACCTAGCAAACATACTAGCTTAGACATACTAGCTTAAATGGGGAATTAAATGGGAAATTATGTTGGTGTAACATGTCTTTTTTTTAAAAGGAACAGTTGAACCTACAACTTCACAACTACTGTTATGAAGCCTTTAGCTGGCAAATAAGAGCAAAGCCAAAATGTGAAATACGTTGGTGAAATACAACCTTGACAACTAGTAGATTTCAGTCTCTACCACCGAGGTAAACAAGGAGTTACACTCACATGTCATGGGGGGCATTAATGTCCCCTAAATGAACAGTGACCCTACAGGGACTTTAAATAAATAGCTTGTAAAAACACACAACCGGCCCTTGAACCTAATTGGATGTTTGGGGCAAATTAGTGGCCTTAAAATGTCCAAGCTAGTGCTGTTTTAGAATAACACATTCATGCTTTTAAAAAAACTACCCCTCTTGTCAAAGAATAACCATTTTTGCCTGTGTGGTTCCATAAAGAACCTTTATTATCCATAGAACCTGTTTCACCAAAGGTTCTTTGTAATGGGGAAAATGTTCTTAAGACTATAAACAAGAAAGAAAAGACTTTTACCAGATGGTAGACTAGCGAACCAAAAATGTTCTTCTATGACATTGTTGTGAAGAATCTTTTAAGAGTCTGTGATATACCAACATACACTGCTAATACACACACGTGGTGTCACACATGACACAGGGAATGCTGGGTAATTCAGCGAGGACGCAGGCTTCTGCATATCCACTTAATGTAATACCACCTATCTACTTAAAATGTCACTGCCAGCCCACTCATGCTCTCAAGACATGTGAGGAGGAAACTCAGAGCTCACACTCAGAGCTCCGTACGCAAGATAAATGTCCTTATTATCGTGAGAATAGCGTCACCACTGGGACTCTGTGACGCACGGTGTATCGGTTTAAATTGTGCAGAAGATGGTTAAAGCTGCAGGTGTGATTAGCATGTTTACGTCTATAATGTGAGGGATAGATTTAGGGGCTGGTATACTAAAGTATCTTTATCTTAGTAAAAAAACTACTGAGAAGTCCTTACTAATATAGCTTCTAAAGTGTGTGTGTGTGTGTGTGTGTGTGTGTTTAGCTTGACATGTTAGCAAAACCTGAGCGAAACCTAGATGTATACGTGTGTGTGCGTGTTATTCATACTTATATGTATGTGTATATAAAAATGTTCACCAGGCACGTCACACCAGCAGTGTATGATTGTAACTGTCCAACTGTCCATATGTTTATTTCTATATATATATAATATATTTTTATATGGACATATACAAGCACACACTGAGCTCCTCGATGTCCCTCTCTCACATGCACACAACATTTATCTTTAAACGCTGGAGGACGGTTTTGAGTTTGCAAACTCAGATTACAGTAAAGTGGGTGTGAGTTGAGGGAGACATGGACTAAAATCTGACGGGGTGATAAAATGATCCACAAGGGAGCGCTAGAGAGAAGGAACAGAGAGAGAGAGAGAGAGAGAGAGAGAGAGAGAGAGAGAGAGAGAGAGATAGAGAACAGCGTAAGCAACTGGTCAATATATCATAAAAAGAAATAATCTGTATTATATATTTACTAAAGATGTGAAACGAATATTTTCAAATATGTAGAAGCTAAATAGCTTGTTAATAATCTTTTTCCTGAGCCGTGTGAAAGTACAGACTATAAACTGCATCTCTGGTGTTTATTTCGGTGTGATTATACAACATCCAGACCAGACATAAGCAATATTCCCATATTCCTCACATGGTTCCATTATTCCCATCCCGTGTTCAAACGTACCTCATTTCATAAGCGGATATAGTCTGGAAATTGTTCCGATCCAGTCAGAAATGATATCATATCTCTTCATCCTCATAAAAGTTATTATTAACTGTGTGTTTAGTCTCTTTGACTCATAACTATTCATTTCATTAAAGTATTTTTTGCGGTTTCTCCTGAAACCACATTTGTCTAAAATGTTGTTTCTATTCACACATTATTCCAGCTATTGTTTTCAAACGCTTCTATTGCTTAAATTAGATACAATACCACAATAAAACAGTTTTTACTGTTAAAGTTAAAGATGAGATGAACAAAACACCCATTTAAAAGGATCACGTCCTATTGTTTAACAGATTAAATGTCTTCAAGCAGATTTTAAAATAGCTAATAAACTTATGATGTAATCATGAATTGTTTTATTCTTTTATTATAAATCTCAATATGTAATGTTTCTGTTTCTTATCCCACTAACAAATTTATATATTATTTTATATATAAGCAAGTGCCACTAAACAATGAAAAAACTTTTTAAAACTCGTTTTCAAAGGTAAATATTCCTTGGTTGTCTCACAATTTTGCATGAATGCTCAGATATTTTATTAAATATTAAATAATATTAAATATTCTGTTATGTTTATTGCTGTGTATTATTCATTTCCATCCACCTGAAAATGAAACCAAAAAAACCCATTGAAACACCCAGTGAAAATGTGGGCTAAACACCGGTGCCACCTGTGCAGAAGCCCTCATTGAACAAAGAGAGAGAGAGAGATAGAGAGAACGAGATTACCTTTATTGCTGATTTATTAAACTCCAAACTACTGTAAGTGCTTGTGCTTCAAAGCATTGATAGGGTTCTTTTTATACAGCATTTATATACAGCGTCTATACAAGAGACATTCCAGGCTCTCAAAGCTAAGGAGGCGTCCGAATCCGCCATCTTCCTCCTAGTCATGTCAGACTGAAACACAGACATTCAACAAAAAGATGGAATATTGCAAACACAACACGACGCACCTGCATGTAACACGGCAGTCGGTACAACATTGAAAAGGAAAACTGCGTAGAAAAGCATGCGTATACATTTCTGGGAATCGCTTTAAAAACGACAACATAGTTTATTCTACATCTCAAACAGCTTTAACTAATTAGGGCGTTTTTGCTCCGTTACATGACAGCCGTAATCCTTACAAAACAACGGAAAAGCTGAGGTGACGCAAAACGTGAATCCAGCCCAACAATTAGACTTCCTGTTTTCCCAGGAATTATGGTTTCATCAGCACTAGCTAAACACTAGCGCTACACAGGAAGTTATAACAGAGTACATTCTAGCATACAAGCTTTTGTATGGCTATATGTGTTTGTTAACCCATTGCTGCCCGCTCTACAGGCCAGCTAATAAACATGGCTTAGGTCCGAAAGACCCAGAGGAAGCCAGAATTGGACCTTCAGAACATAATTTCATCATATATTCCGCGGTGTGTAAGAATAATGTGCGCTGTTGGATATTCTAAGTGGTTATGGGTTTATTTTTCTTTTTTTCTTTGCGAAACTTCTCAAAATCGTACATTTGTCTCCTCTGTGGAAATTGCAATTACAAAAAAAACACAATATGCATGTTCAGAGAGATATCGTGACAATGTTTATATGCCTCAGGCGATTCGATTACTGCTTGTAGATGAGTTGAAGTACTAAAAATCTGTCCATTATCAATGGTACGACGTGGAAAATTTGTAGAGTTTATTGTTAGTTAACTGAGATACGACATTCTGAGCAAGTTATGTGCTTGAAAAGATTAGGATCAGACAGGAAGAGGCGGAGTGAAAACAGTGATCGAGCCCTCCGATTGGACGCTCTACTTCTTCCTGTAGTTGCCCAGCTGAATGGCCGAACGGTCAAAGACGCAGCGGAAGGTGATTGGCTGAACCTCCCAGTAGGGCACTGGGTTGCTAAAAAGGCTAATGCCTGAATACATAGCCTTCTTTGTGTTGTAGCCAGGAGGGCAAAAGTCTTCCGTTCCCACGGCGGCAATCTTGTTGGCATGAAGATAGATCACCTGTTATTGGATGAAAGCATGAGAGCAGGTCACCAGAAGATCAAACATCATCCAAAAACAGACAATTTGTAAAGTTGAGGCAAGATCTCATACCTGGATGTATTTGTGTTCTGGGAAGCCAGATGGGATGGCGGTAAGCGCATTGTTGTCTAGGTGAAGTTCCCTCAAGTGAGGAACATTGGCCAGAGAACCGTTCTCCACCATGCTGATCTCATTATGACTCAATCCCAGCCTGTAAACACACACAGGTGCATAGATGAGATGTGTCGTCCAATAAGGACACACTTATTCCTATTGCATTCATTTCCCATGTCAGTTACGATCAGGGTTATGGGGCCGACATCAAAACAATCTTCTAGTCGGTCTTCTCATAATCAGTTCTGTTAATGTTCTGGAGGACTTTTCCAACAAGTGATCCCGTCTCGGGAATCAGGCATGTTCGGTGGAAAATTCTTGTAATGTGAACGTTTCGATTTCTTTCCAAACCACACAGATCCATGCAGTGATGTCACTGTTATTTGGGTCTCGCGGGGTCCGTGAACCATGGCCAATCGTGTTACACGTACAAATTCAAATTTAATTCAAACTTAATGATATTAAAACAATCTTTCCGTAACTTATTTTTGCAACATTTTGTGGTTCTCAAACACTTAAAAGACGCATTTGGCCGTTTAGTTTGGCACGCAGCCATATAAGAAAATCAAGTTTCATGCGCACCAATGAAGACCTTATGAAGAAAGATAGATTACTTGGACAAGTTCTTGAGGCCTTTCAGACTATCTGCAGTAACTTTGGTAATCTTGTTTCCGTCCAAGTGAAGTTCAAACAAGGAGCCGGGAAGACCTGGAAAACACAGAGTTATGATAAAGTCAATGTTGCATTGACATAATAATATGATGAACCCAGAGGGGGCAACATTTCTCACTCCACTATTATTTACAGTAAAGTACAGTAAAGTACAGTAACCCACCTTTGGGAATGGAGGTGATGTTGGTATCAGCAATACGGATATAAGAGACCCTCTTCAGGTCTGCAAAAGCTCCATTGTCAATCCCATTGCTGCTCAGAGGGTTGGAGCCAAGTTCTGGAAGATAGAGGTTGTTTCAATATTGTGTTATAGTTACATAAAAATATCTTTGACATTTTGATACCATTTACTCACCCATAACAATGACATTGGTCATGCCGGCGAAGGAGGTCTTCTTTATCTTAGAAATCTGGTTCTCGTGAATTCGCAGCTCCTGGAGGCTCTTTGGGATGTTGGCAGGAATCTCCTTCAGAAGATTCTTGGACAGGTGGAGTCTCTCCAGGTTCATCAGAGAAGAAAAGGCCTTGGCATGGATGGTGGTGATCTTATTGTTTACCAGGATGAGAGTCTGAGGAAAGAAAATGGCGGGAACTAGTCAGGAACTTTCTCAGAGTATTGGACATGATTACATCAGTAAATTATTCCACAATGAATTATTGTGGAAATCTTACAATTCTACACAATTTATTTGAAGTATAGCAGTTTCAGACACAAGGTAAAATGTAAGTGGTAGAGTTACTGTACGACAGTATATACAATGCTAACTGTAGCATAGAAAATGTGTTGACATTGCTATTTGATATTAAAAGATCTTTAGCTTCTATGAACACTGTCCGGCAAATAAATATTTCATTATTAGAATTAAATAAATGACAGCTCACATCACATTTTGGCATGGCTTTCTGTTAAGTTGGAAACCAAGGAAAAACCTTCATTGAGAGGTTATATATTTATTAAAGTTCAGGAGGTTACGTCAGAGCGCAGAACAATGGATTATCTCCTGAGGAGAACCATTTATAGTTCTGCACCTGGGTCTGACACATTCCTCAGACCACAGCTGAGCTTTTTGGACAGAATGGAGGATTGTTCATATTCCTTGGAGAACCTGTGTTTGGATTATGAGTTTTGATGAAGTGTCGCTATGTAAACTCTATCTGAAGAACATTTTAGCCGTGCTTCCAAAAACTGGAGAAGAATTTGATTTCAGAGATCACTGTGGTTGAAACAAATAGTTTCAGAACCCAGTTCCACATTTGGCAGAGAAACACGGTCCAAATGTTTTCTCTGGACGCTAAAATGTTGCTCGGCACAGCTCAAGCATTTGTTTGAAGGAAGGGAATGAGTTTTACTGTAAAAAAAAAACTTTGGATTGGACTTCTGGCCTTTGTTTTGTCCATTGTATGTTAAATGACTGGTTTGTCAAAAACATGCAGCTGTCTGGTAAATAACTGATGTTGGAATTTGTCTTGGGAATGTGAGCTCCACTCAGAAGGGGATTTGGGAAATGTTGCTCTTTTCCAGTCCAGTTTGGACAATTTAAAGAAAAGGTTGTAAGAGAGAAAGCAATTTAATATCTCACTTGAAGACCCTTCATTCCTTTGAAGTCGTTTTCCTTGATCTCCGAGATCTTGTTGTTCTGTAAATCCAGGAGAATGGTGTCCACCGGGATTTTTTCAGGAACATCCTTCAGACCTGACAGACACAAAACCACATTCAGTAAGAAAAATGACACCAACTATACAGGAAATGAAAATCTTGGGTGATCCTTATTCTTGCCATTGAACAACAGAACAAGGTATTTAGGCTCAAATCTGTGGTGAGCATGTGGATTGTTCAGATCTGTATAACATTCACATACCCCCAAATGCTTATTCTTTTTCTAAATCGCATGCCTGCATTCCTGAAAAAAGTGTGTAAATGGCGGACAGAATACAAGCACTGGGTTGGTCTCGGTTTTGGGCTCAAGCCATCATTGTACACGCCAAATAGCTAGTAGAAAAGTTTTATACGTTTATATGGGTCAGAATTCTAAAAAGAAAAAGGTTTGTAAGGTAGCTAGAGGCTAAAGAAGAGTGTTTCACATAGTTACGGGGGTCTTTGCCGAGTGGCAGCCCCATAAAAAGTTGACAACCAGACAGACCACCAACCACACTCTTTCAGAGATGTGTGCAACTGAATTTGCCCACAAATGATATTTCAAATCACTTAAACATGATCTGTAGGGGCCCAGAGGGATTGTTAAACACTAAAATGCTCTATAATGTCAAATGTACCGAATATAAATTGTTGGAGACTCTAAACTGCTTATATTTTTTTGTGTCAGACAGATTCAGTACTACTGAATAGAAAGTGTTGCTTACAAAAGTGTTGCTTACAACTTTGCTTACAACAAATGCATGCTTACGGTAACTTGTATCAATTACAGTCAGACAAAAATCTCTTCATATCAAATATGAAGCAGAACAGAGGCTAAGGTTCAGCGTCTTTGGGTGACGATGGCTCACATTTGGTGCCATTCCTTTGTCGCTAAACAGCCCTTAAAGTTAATGGAGTTAATCAGACACAGCTTCATGGCCAAATATCTTACAGCTTTTCTTGGAAGGGCTATAAAAAAAGCAGGAATTGCAAAACTGACCCAAGATTTCCACACAAGGGGATTTTGCTGACGTTGAACGACGGTGTGACACAGCTAGCTAATAATGTGCTGCAGACCTGCTTAGCGTGGACGGAATACATTAGAAAATACAATAGAAAAAATAACAGAAAATATTTGGACATTAAACACACATTTGAAAATGCACAGCTGTTTGCTTTAAGCGACATTTAAAATATGTATAACACAAACACACTTTGTTGGCATAAAACAAGGAAATAGATTCAAACTAAGATTTAAGAACTATGAAACTTAAGAATATAATTAAATACTTAAAAAACACATTCTGGTTGTCAAACGTTACTGTAACGTTTATGGGTAACGTGATTAAGTCCACCTGTGGTTGCTCTGCTAACTAAGCCAGCATGTGCCTGAGGAAAACTGATTCATTCGCTAAACATCACCTTGACACCAGATGGGAAAATTACAAAAGTGGCCTAGAAAATGACGGCAGTTCTAAGAACAGCTCGTGTCGTATGTTTGCTGTGACACTCTTTCGTTTTCCACATCTTGACGCATCGTTCAAGTGTACAAAACACATTTTATGACCACTTTACATCACACTTTACATAACACAAAATGAGAGGAAATTAAGATAATACGATAAACACACATAAACGTCTTTTCTATCAACACTCTCCCAGTTGTATCATTTCTGGTAAAAGATGGTTCTGCTGTTCTGCTCTGTTTAGTCTAATTTTCCTGTGGCATCATTTCTTAATGAAATAATAAATGCAACTTTGAAGGTTTTTTTTCCATGTGTGCATTATAATAACAGTATTTGTTTAAAAATACACACAGAAACATAATAGAAAAATCAAGGAACAAAGCATCTTGACCCATCACATTTTGGAGAGGACAAAAAAGAAGCTTTTCTTGAATAAAGAAGGTTATAAAGTAAATAATAAAATATCCTTTATAATTTACATTTAAAAATCACAGCGTCACACTTAAACAGGAAGACATTTGATATTTGTTGTTACCTGACAAATCAAAAATCCCTTCAACAAACCTTCCCTGTCAAACAAACACATTTTAACCGTTACTGGTTCCTTCAGCGTTCCTGGTGTTATTCCGGACACTTTTCCCAGCTTGGCTGCAGAGCCGTATAAACTGGGTCACACATTTCACTGGGAAGAGGTGGATGTTTATCTGGAGAATACCTACCCCTACTTTTCCAGGTTGGTTTTAAGCCAAACAACATGTGGAGCTGATAAGTGCCGTATGCTAGAGAGACGGACAACAACAACAAACTATTTAACCATCTCCATTTTCTTTTTCCTGTCCTTTTAACGCCATCTTTTACAATCTTAGCTGTATTTCCTGCTGTAAAATTCCTATAAGTCTTCCTTTCTGTTTCTCTTTTCCTTTTAGCTGTTCTCTGAAACATTTCGTTTTCATTTGTTCCAGTTTCAGTTTTACAAAACACACTTGCGCCCATCAGATCTCTTGGGTAATTTCCTGGAAGAAACAGTTTGCTAATACGGAATGTGTAATTCAGGATCACAAATTCTGGGATATATTGTCTTCTGCTGTTTGTGAAGACTGACTGAAATTATAAAATATGAGTTACCTTTTTAAATATTGTTGAACTCTCCAATTGTTAAACTGCATTTAAATACATAAAATATTTTACAAAATGAACTTAAACTATAAAATGAACTAAAATTAAAGCAATAAAACTGATGTACACAAGCTGATTTTATATATATGCAACTTATAACCTTAACTAACAAAACATTTATTAAAAAAAGCATTTAAGAGGATCAAGGAAATCTTTGGATCCACGTGAAACGTACAGCGATCCTAAGAAGAGGGCAAATTTACGGGAAGAGACGCAGCAATAAAAGTGAATCCAGGCCACGACTTTCCCAAGTGTTTCTCCTGTACACAAATGCCTGGGGATTCAATTAGGAAAATGAGGCAGCCGTCTGGCGGTTAATATCTTCTGACTACGGAAGTGAGCGCAGTTAACAGCATGCGAAAACATTTAAAGTGGCTTTGAAACCGTGACCTTAGAAATTCAATGATGACTCAACAATGGGCAGATCAAACAGGGGAGAGTGTTTGTTTCTCCACTGTCTTATGAGAGTTTTTGCCATAGAAAACTTTTTTACAGCAGGTGTATAAATAAACCACAGAAAAAGTGAAAGCATGCGTCTAGTTTTCTCAGATTTACGTTAAAAGTTAGTTTTTGCTAGAATGTGAGTTTCACAATGTGACCTGGTAGTGACATTACACAATTTTCATGACATACATTCATGTCACTTTACATGTAACATTAAGAAAATGTTCCTCACAAAAAAATGTTCAAAAAGCTTTAACTTGAGGAACTAAGACCATAACTAATGAAACTACCAACTGGTTGTATGGTCTTTGTTGATCATTTCTGGTTGTTCATTCACTTGAGGGTGAGTAAATGAGAACACATTTATTGTTAGGTACACTTAAAACCAATGGCAAACCGTGAACCAAGCAGTTTGGTGTCATTTACTGTTGAGTGACGTTTACCTAGATCAGAACACTGAGTCACCCGGAGGTGACACTGGCATCGGAAGGGGCAGAAATGTCCATCTGGTTGTTCAGGTCCCTCGGGTAGTTCAGGAACCTCTGGAATTTTTGGAACGGTTGGTTTACGGACCACGGGAACATCCGGGGCACCATCTCCTGAGGCCGGTTCATCCTCCACCATAAAGTCCAGGAAGCCGGACTGTCGGAAGGGTAAGGCCCAGCATACAGACACCAGAAGAAGTGAGAGACAGGCTGATCTCATGTTGCTGATGAAGACCTGAGGGAGAAGATGGAGTTAAAGGTAAGAGGTCAAACAATAGGAGATGCCTTATGGTTATTGAAAGTATAGGAGCATAGAGAGGTGAAAGGTCAAAAGTTAAATGTCAAACAGCAGATTAAGGTGTGGTGCCTGAACTGTGTAGATACCAAGTAGTCTGAGATCAAGGGTCAAAGGTAAGCGTATTGGATTTAGTGGTCTCTAAAGTGGTCTCTGGATTTAGGTTTCTGCACAACTAGTCGCCAAGGGTTTATGCTAGTTGTGTCACCAGCACAGCTAGTATAAACACTTGAACAAATGCACATTACACACAAATGTTCAGCTTTAATAAATTAACGGTTAGCTTTATGTGACAACATTGACTTTTATTGAAACTAAATCAAGAACAATATCAGAGTTTGATGTGGCTATAATTTACTATTTTGAAATAACTGTAATTAGGGGTGTTGTGCTCAAACTACTGTTTTATTCCTAAAAATGCTTCAAACATTTCAATTTAGTCCTGGAAGTCTCAACAAGGGGCGTCCAACGATTTCTACAAATGCGAAACGACGGACCGTTCACAGAACAGCCTTTTAAACTGGATCTGTGAGAACCGCTAATACCGGACCTGGTTTTGAACTCCATTTGCGAAGTCGTTCATGCCTTTAGTCAGGAAGAATAAAACTGTCATCAGAGGGTTCCACATCATCCGCATAAACATCGTCTGGGGAGGAGCTGGGAGCCACTGGGAACCCAAGGAAATTTCAGTAGGTGACTCCCATAATTCAGGTCAACATTTCAGGGTCACCCCAGGTCCATGTACTCAACATACAGTATATAATTACAGAAGCAGGACTGTAACGGCCACATCACGGACACTGAAAACCACCCGGTTTACGTTCCTGAACTTTGGAAAGCTGGGAATGTGACCTTAAAAACCCGTCTGGAAAAATGCTTTATTGTAATTCCTAAAGCAGCGGGAACCGGCGCTATAGCTCAGTGCGTTTATACTTAGGAAGCGGCTGTACAGTTTGAATTGGGTAACATAATTTCAGTTTCCTTAATAATATATGTTGGAGAAAAGTCCAAAAGTCTCTGTATAGAGCCGTTAAACTTAGATTTGGCTCCAAACAACCAATTTAATCAATTATAGCCATGAACAACCAGGAGTTTTAAACTCCCGGGACTTCTGTAAAACAGGAAATGGAACAAAAACTCCCACAATGCCTAGCAGGTGACCTTTAACCTCAGACTCCTGGTTACTGTTGATTTGCACTGCAGGAGAGAAAAATAAAGTTTCTTCATCACATGTTTCAAAAACAACAAAAACATTTTTTTTGGATAGTGTTGCAGATACTCAGCATTCCAGAACTCCAAACAGCTTACTGACCTCAAATAAACTTATATACATACATTTACATATAAATCATTTCATTAACACTTAGGTCTGAACACATACATATATATAGATAAACCATTTATTATTAAGGGTGAATTGACTTTTCACCCACTAGGCAAACAGAAGCACTGCAAAATACACTCAGCACCATTTACATTAGTGCATTCAGCAGAAATTGTTATCCAACGTGCTTATGGCACATTCAAGGTAAACGTTTCATCAGTATGCATGTTCCTGGGATTTGAACCCGTGACCTTGGTGTTGCAGCTCCAGCTGAACCAATGGAGAAGTTTCATCTGCATGCATTCCAGCAGAAATTAAGCTACGGTAGATGCCTTCAGCTTCAGAGCTTGGTCAGCACTATGAAAAGCCTAAACATTATAGATTCCCGCCACCGCCGTGACCGATTCTGTTTGCAAAGGATTATGGGAAGAGCCGTTTCTGCATTTTAGTTGCTCCCTGTCAACAAACCACAGGCTAGACAAACAGATGGAGAAAGATAATGTCAGTGGAAAGACTGAACATCAGACGGGCTGATCAGAATTAATGTTCGGTGACTAAATGTTCCAGTAAATATCAAAACATTTGCTTAGTCCAGTTCTCTGAAGACACTGGCCACGTAACGTTACAAGAGTGATGATGTCACTGAACATCACCATGTGATTATATTCAGTATAACAGAACTCTGGACCCAATGGACCTGAATCAGACGGCTCAGACAACGACTAGCAGGAATTAGTTCAAAGAAACATGCTAAACTCTCAGCCTCTGCCAAGCTGTTACAAGCCCTCAGCTTTGATTTCTCCCGGTTTGTGGGTCGGGCAACGGTCTGAGCCAACTCGAGTGTTTTACAGAACCCAGAATCAGCACTGGACGTTCTCCGGTCTTTAAAATGTGGGTTTTAATAATGAACGGGGAGAAAACAAATGGAGAACTTTCCACTTTCCTTTTTCACAATCTTTTCCATTCAGTCTTCTTGGGCTGAAGGACCATGAGAAGTTACAGCACATCACAGAGATGTTTCCACACAGAAGAAAGAGTTAAAAGTTTTAATTGTCTCCATCTCTCTCTTTTTCTTTCCCTCCCTCATCAGAATCATAAATCCTTTTGACAATAAGACAGACAGCAAGCAAAGACAGCATTATGTCTGTATACTGTCTGTTTTATGATTACATTTACATTACAGTGTCCCTCTTACTGTATATTCAAATAAGTACTGAGTACAAAGAAACAATATGTGCTTTGTTTGTAACATGTACCTACAATGCAGTTGTGTATTTAAACATAATAGTTAAATCTGTACACGTCACTGTGGAAAAAGCAAAAATCTGAAAATACACTGAAAGATTTTTATCATTAAACACACTCAAATTGACCTGTAGCTACTTTCAGCACAAACATATTTACAGGGCATTAAGAGGCTATTTTTAAAGCAGATGTTTGGATACTTATCGTTACAGCCCTCAAACGGTCTAACTTTTCCCTTTAAATTCTCTGAATTCCCCAAACACCGAGGAAATGACACAGAAACGCTCATTTCAATGGTTCACGTATCGCATCCAATGCACAAATAACACCATAACAAATGTAAAAACATTACAGGCTTAATACTTAGACTGACTACTGGGCCGCACCAGTATGAAAGGGTTTTGACCAGTCTGCTCTCGGTGGTCAAACTGGTTCCAGGCCACTTACCCACAATCCAAAGCAACTGCCAGAGTACAATTACAGTTTCTCACAGATCAGATCTACAGTTAAGCCAGTCAAAATGGTCGCCTTGAAAGGACTTTTTCCCCAAAGCCACAAAAAGCCTTTTAGACGAACAACCAGTTTTACTCTGGGCCGGATGATTATTTTGGCCTGTAAAAAAGTAAAAGAAAGAAACTGGAAGAGAAAAAGCTATTGATTGCGATTATACTGTAATCTCTCTCTTTCTCTCTCTCTTTCTGACTCATTCACAGTTACATACAAACCCTCTTTTTTTTCCTCCATGTCTCACTTCATCTTGGTTTAACTCCTCATCAGTCATAAACAGCATTGCTTAGACTTTCGTTTGAAACCCAACTTCTAATGTCCTTAGGCTTAAGAACCAGCATCTCTCTACCTCTCTCTCTCTCTCTCTCTCTCTCTCTCTCTCACATCACAGTATTAAAGGCCACATGGACACCAGTGGCGTCCAAAGACAACTTCCAGCCCTGGAGAAAGTCTGTCAGGCATGAAATGTTCTGTTTACAATTACAAAATCAGTTTAAGAGTTTACAGTCACTGGAATAAAATGCAAAAAAAAGTTTCATCAGCATTATTGTGCAGTTTTCCTACCAGACCCACAAAACTGATTCAATAAATATGCAGAACCAGTTAAACTAAAGTCAAATAGGTCATTATTTGATTTGTCTCTCATTGCCAGTAAAGAAATTTAGTCAATTATATTATGTTGTCTGCTAAACGTAACCTAAACCAATTCTTTTGTCTCTTTCTCTCCCCCTCCACGGAATGTTTTCAGTTAGCTGGGAATTTTGTGGCGGGATAACCAGGAAGTGTCTGTCAGACTTGCCTCCGATTGGAAGAAAGCCGTATCATTACAGGACTGATACGCCACCGGTTCCACACTTTCATTCAGTGTTTCTGTTCCCTTAACCTTAAAATAAAACTTCCTTGAAGTCTTCCTGAAGGAACTTTGGGTTCCATGACACAGGAAAAGACTTTTGGATGCAACTTCAGTCCATACCATCCCCAACAGGTCTATCAAAGAAGATCACTGCTCCACAATCTCTTTTTTAACCCAAGTGTCAAGCGGCGCACAAAAGGAAAGAAAACTAATAAAAGAACAAATTGAGAGAAAATAAGGTCATTCGCGAAGTTAATGGTTTTTCACAACAGGGAGTTTGTCTAGGGTAGCAAAAACAGGGAAAGCCATCACACTTTGGCAAATTTAGAAAAAGTCTCGCCTGTCACAACCCTGTCTTCACTTCCCTAGCAAAAGGACAAATTAAGAGAAACCACCTGAGGGAGAAGCATTGAGTATTGAATTCACTTCACATTAGCATTCACACAGATGTGCATAGATAATTCAGATTATGGTTTTCTTGTCAGAATGCAAACAACACCAAGAAAGCAAATTGCATATTTTCACATACTGCAGCCATAGCAAGGTACAAAAATGCAAGAAGCTTTGAAACGAACCTCCACACACACATGCAAAAAGCTGTTTGCCAGAGCTCAGAACTATTTCTTCGTCTTGAAGTAATTAATCTTGGAAGAGTGGTCTGAAATGCCAGACCGCAGAGCTAATACTTAAAAAAAAAAAAAAACTTAACTTAAAACATCAGATTCAGTCAAAAAGCAAAACCAATGCAAAGTTCTGATTCGTGCATCAAGCCACAATAAACCAGAATGGGTTGATGGCCAATTGCAGCCTCTTAGTGGGACAAGTCAGTCAAACTCACTTTATCACAATCCGTCACTCAGAAGGATTAATGGGAAAGCTTTCGGTGAGTCGATCTTACCTAAGTGTGCGGAGAAGTTAAGAGACGAGATCCCACAATTCCAGACCTGAACCCAGGAGCTGATGAGGCCGAGAGCTGAATGCTGTGTGGACGCCTGCAGCCAAGACCAGGCAGGTGTGCTCTGTCACGGGGGAGGGGATGGAGAGAGAGAGAGAGAGAGAGAGAGAGAGAGAGAGAGAACGAAGGAGTGCAGGGGAAGGAGACAGGGAGAGAGAGAAAGAGGGAGGGGTAAATTTCTTCCCCTTTTCAAATGAGACAATTGGACAAGAACTTCCCCCGTCCGGAGCGTTCCAAAAGCAGTTTGGAACAAGACAAGGAAAAAAACAGGGAGAGATGCAGAGAAAGTTAAAGGCAGAGAGACTTTGGTCCACAGTCATTGGCTGGTTCTCATACTGTGTCATTTGGTAAAGACAGGGAACCCTGGCTAGCCGCTTGTCTACGTTTCTTTCTCTGCTTTCAGACACGCTTCATGTTCTTTTACTTGTTCATTGTTTATTCTTTGGATAAAACATTCCCTTCTTTCTACCCACCATACTTTAGTGTCTTTTGAAACCAGAAACGTATTCGACGACCCTCAACCCCAACGGCACTCGTACGCACACGATTTCCAAATCAGCGTTAGGATTGTTTATTTGTACTGAGTAACAGCATGGAGGTCCATTGAATGTGCAAATAAAGGGACTTTGAATGCTGAGGGAGGGTTTGGATCGTGTTCAGCTAGTTACTGAAATCAAGACCCACTTGCGTTTCCCTCTGTGTCTTTACTTATTTCTGTTATTCCCCATTTGTCTTGCTGGCTGTCCTGAAAGACTGGGTTGAATTGGCAAAATGCAGTCCAGGTTTCGTCCTTTACACACTCAAGAAACGTTTAACTCCTAGACTCCTATACTAGCATTGCACTATTCCAGGCTATGAAATGTGTTGATCCAAATGTGTATAGATACATGGTTGTAGGTTCTAAACTCAATTCCCTGTTAGTTTTTCAACAAATTATCTGTTATAAACCAGCCAGGTTTTAGCAATAAAAACAGCCAAGATAAACGATAAGAAAACGCCCCAAAGACTGTACAGTTCGAAAGTTTAAGGATTGATGGTCTTTTTAAATATCAGGAGACAATTAAATGTAACAGTCATTAATAATTTCCACAACGTTCTGTTCTGATGGTTCCTATTATATGCTAACATAAACCATACAACAGTTTGAGGCTAGAGATTTCCTGCTTAAATGTAGCTGTGCTTTTGCCCCAACATGAGTTTGCATATGGTGGCTATTAGCATAGCATCTGGTTTGGTTCTTACTAGACCAAACTGCTCATTTATGATCAGCTTGACTAATACAAGTTCACCTAGATGATGGGTGGATTAGCTGAGATCAAGCTAGTTTACCTTGACCAAGTTTAAGGTATTTAGCCATGCCACAAATCTACCAGAAAACAATCACTTCTGCACTTTGCACCCTTGAATTGTCCATGTATTTGGATCACAGCTCTATCAATAAGTTCTAAAAGTCAATAAGCTCTAAAAATAAGGTTTTAAGATTGGTTCACACCAGTCGCTAAGTTACGTGTTAGCAAAAGGGACACATTGTGACCCTGTGTGACTTCTTAGTGGAAAGTTTGAGTCTGGAATGTGGCGGGATATCAGTGCAGGATTCGGACAATGGCCTGTTCGTTCCCTCCGGCCAGCTGCCCTGGGCTGAACTCAGAGTCAGGGGTCTGGCCAGCAAAACCGAAGCCACGGCCAAGTGTCCAAATAAAACTCAGACACAGTTGTGTGACCAACACCTTCCAACGTACCACTCCACATTTTATCCCTCTTACTCTTTTCCACCGCTTTGCTGTAACACACTTTCCTCAACCAATCAAAATTATTTTAATTGGTCAATGACGCTTGCGTCTGCCTAAAATGACAGATGACTTTCCATCAAAACACTTTAGAGTTAAACAACAAAATGTATGGACTTTAATTATATTTTAAAAAACTATTTTTTCTATACCAACTGCACACAATTATTTGACTCTTTTCTTCTATCCGAACAGATCTGGTCTCTGTCTACCTGCAAAACCTGGTTCAAAAAGTGGACTATCCAAAAAGGATGACAATAATTTCTCTAGCATATGGTGTCTCTCGTCTGTTTTTCTTCCTTTTTGAATCATATTTTTTTCCTTTGGAGATTGTTCAAAATTGACTAATAAAGACCAAATGAGATCAAAGCGGTTTACATCTGTTTTTGACACCACCTGGGCTTCCTGTAAGATACCTAATCCTTTATTTTTACATTCACATTTATGCATTTGTCAGACACTGTACATTTCCAATATTCGAACCCGCAACCTTTGCTGCTAATGCAACGCTCATTACCCATTGAGCTTCAGGAACAGTACAGGGTTCAGTCTACGGGGACTGCCGGCTGTGCCTAGACAAGCATAAACTTTAATGTGGAAACTATTATTGTTAAAAAGTCAGCATTCACAAAAGTCAGCATTGTTATTCATTCAGTGTGAACCCATGAATTGATTTTAAACACACATCAGAACCGTTTACACACACATTTCAGGTCCCTGCAGACCTGACCCGACAAACACTCTGAATCACTGTTGAAAAGTAAGTAAACAAGGCAGGATCCCACGACATTTCAGCGGTTACACAACGTTAAGTGGAATCTAGATCAATGACTCAACTCCTGCAAGCGATCTGGATTCAATCTCTAAACTGGTTTGAACAGTAAAGAGCTGCGACAACCTCTGTCTGCCTCATGCTTGGCTTGGAGATCGGCGGACCGGCCTCCAGACGCGAGATGTGGCGTACGGTAAGAGTCTGTTAGAATCATCAGAACCTGCGAGATGGTCGCTGACCAAACCACACTGGACAGCGAAACCCAAATTTCTCCCGTCTCTGTAACTGCAGAACATCTGGGCCACTGTGAAAAAGGAAAAAATGATAAAGATATAGACAGGAAGAACATCATTATTACATTAGAAAAAGTGAATAATATTTACACAGGTCCACTGCACTTTAAAGTTGTCCTAGCAAAGCATATTGAGAAGCTATAATCACACAAACAACGTCTGTAGTTTTCTAACAATCCACATGACTGTATTAACTGAAACCTGTATTAACTGGTTTAAGTGTTTGTTTACTGTGGAGCTAAACTGTCCAAAAAGTCTGTTTTACATCAAAAAATTTGTTTTAAATCATGGGAAACATGTTCGAACCTTCGACTTTTTTAACAGCTGCGCAGATAGAGACAGACAGAGTCAATTTTTCAACTAAAAAGTGTTTTTATATAATGTTTAAAAACTGTAAAAGTGTAAATAAAAGACCCTTTCTTTGGTTTTGACATGCAAATTTTTGGAATCTGCGTGCTTATGTTTTGCTGATGTTAGCGGACTGATGTCGGCTGCATCACCGACTGCAGTCACTGAAGAACACAACACACACCTCACATCCATCCACAATCAAGCCACAGAGAAAACACAGCTGTGGAAGTATGTGGGAGGCTGTGGAATGTTCTGGCAAACCCATTTCTGCACAATTTCAGATATCTGGTGTTTGTATTAATGATACATTTTGATATCACTACATGCAAGTGTATCTGAAATATCTGGCTAAGATTCTTACATTATTAGCAAAACTTTCCAAGCTCTGTTCAAGTGGATTTCTAACTGGACTAGCACTAGCGTGTGTTCCAGCGAGTGTGTAATCTTCTTGGCGTTTTTGTGAGTTTAGTCTGATTGTACAATTGTTTTGCTGAAATTATGGGGATAATCTGAAGGTTACATGTTTTCGAACCAATACACCAGTTTTTGAAACCAACAACTTGACTAATTTGGCTAACCACTAAATCTTATCAGTTATTAGGCTACAATTTCATACAGTTGGTTTCTTAAAATCTGGCACATTGGTCTGAGAGGAAAACTGCTTTCATTCCTGTGGACTGATGTGGTGTTTGTGTCTCTGGTTAAGTCTGGTTTCGATTTATAGCTTCCATCAGACACCAACTTTTACTGCTAGCAACTGAGTCACAGGACCAAAACTGCCATAAAATGAGTCCAAACTGCCATAAAATGAGTGTCAGACCTGCCAAAACAGTGAGGAACCCAGCAGAACTCTGCTGTGGAACCCACACAGGGTTCCACACAAACCTTCTAATAAATCCAGGTAGATCAATCAAATATAGTATATATAGTTATTTTTTCTGGTCAATGCCATCCACATAGTTTCTCTAACAAGCTACAATATCTTTACATTGTATGAAATACACACATGCATAATATAAATGATGGTTTATTGTGTGCTAATGGGAAGGTAAATTAACATAACCTTGGCTTGGCTAGATTAACTAAAGTAAACTGGAAACTAAATGAATGTTCTGCGTTCAATTATGCGGACAGTGTTGCACGCCAGATGAAGGCTGCGACTCTGAAGTTCACTAGTAGGAGAAAAAGGATTTTGGACAAGCAGGAAAATTGCAGGGAAAATGCAGAAAAAAATGGAGGAAAAATGCAGGAAAAGTTCCTCCCTGCAGCTAAAAGATGGAAGTTTTTCCCTAAGAGCCAAAAGTCTGCAGTGCATCAATGAAAACATGTCAGCGATAACAATATAAACAGATGCTTCTACCCTAAACGCTCGTCGCGATGCAGAACACTCCCCGACACAAAAACACATCCCCCCTCCTCTTCAACAACACAAACACAAACTCTGGCCTACAACACTTAACACACCCAGACAAGAAACTGTATTAGGCAGGAGGAATGCATAAATTCAAGGGAGGTCTGGAGGCTGGTCAACAAAAGGGCCATGGTGGGGGG
>JBAJNP010003232.1:23158-41077 GCA_036877545.1 Yasuhikotakia modesta | reverse complement strand
ACACACACACACACACACACACACACACACACAATCACACAGAACAAGTATAAACACAAACAGCTGCTCTTAAAGGGACAGTGCATCAAAAACAAGCCAAATACAGCTCTTTCTCATACAGCAGTGATGTTACTTTAAGTAACATTGTACAATGTAACCATGAGAGAAAGAGAGAGAGAGAAAGATAGAGAGAGAGAGAGAGAGAGAGAGAGAGAGAGAAACATCAAACATCAGTCCACTTATTAAAAAAAGGAATAAAAACACACCCAAAAAACACACCCACAAAACTCTTTCAACAAGCAAACTCAGAACTCACAACGGACCCCTGTCTGGGATCTGTTAACAAAAGCCAATCGCTAGGCTGGACCCACATCAGATTTGTTCGTTCTTAGAAACTCACACCGGCCCTTTAACATGGCTGGAACACTATGTGGTGTGGCAATTAGCCCCAAAGAATAGCTATATCAGGCCACACCGAATAACAAATCAACCCAGCATTATGCTAACAATGCCATTACTTTACAAACAAACACAACCCCCCCTTCCACACGTGGGAGGCTATGGATCAACGCCCAGCGGGACGCACACTAAACAACGGACAATGCACGACCGCCAACAGGTAAGGGCCGCTTATTCACTTTGGTGCGTTTTCATCAGTGGGTTATTATTTTTTGTTAAACCTATACACTCCCTGGCGCACACACACACACAAACACGACAACAACAGCCATTAAGCTAACTCGTGCGTTGCCTGTATCACATTTCATTACAGTTCAAAAGCAAAGAGGGACGTTAGCGCAACCCAAGGAGTAGCCAGCCATTAGCTTTGTAAGTTTATTCTGCCTGTAACATTACAGAGGCCAAAAAAAAGAGCACAGGGCCTTTAATCAAGGTCATAAAGAAGAAAAAAACTACAAAAATCAAAACAAAAAAGGAAATGTATCAAGTTCAATGTGGCTGTCAACATACATGACCCAACTTTAAAACAAAATGGAGGGTGGGGAGAGAGAGAAAAGGCTCTTTGTGTATTAAAGAGTACACACTGTCTCCATCAAAGGGGGCTCAGCCGGGGGAAAGAAGTGGTGGGGAAAAGAAAGAGAGGACGAGACAAAGGTACAGCAAGTGGGAAAAAAATCTGCCCAACATGAAACAGATCAAAGGCTGCGGTCAGGAGAAAGGGAAGCCAGGGGGTCCAGTAATTACGGCCTATATCCGCTAAACCGAGAAACAGAGGATGGAGACAATGTAAAAAATATTCTATTCCATTGGCTCCTGGGGTTGCCTTTGCACTAGTCCTTCACACACACACACACACACACACAAACCCCTACCGGGACGTACAAACACTGCCAGATCCCATCCTGATCCCCCTTTGCCAGCAAGGCCCCAGCCCATGCAGGGAGCCCTCCTGCTGGCCTATGGGGGGAAGGCTGTCCACTGTGACTGCCCGACTAAAAAAAAACTTTTGTGGGGAACTTCTGGCATCGCCCCAGGGGCTGTTCTGTGGGAAGGAGAACCGAGCTGACCTTCAGAAAGGCACATATTCAAACACAATAACGCAAACAGACGTGCACACATCATTTCAAAGACATATCCACAAGTGGCAGCGTATAGGAAATGTACACGCATTATGCAAACATGAATACAAGCGTCTGCACATACACACATATGGGATCATGAATACAAATGTCCGCTTATACATACAGACACAGACAATTGGACACACAGTGTGGTGGAGGGCAGCCTGACGGGGGCATTAGATCAATGGAGACCACTGGCTGCTCGGACTCCATGGCAGAAGAAAGGATTGCAGTGGGACTAACAGTAAATGTGCAGCCCTATCCAGACATCAAATACTTCCCTGCCAACACTTTTTAATAACACAGGAGAACAGAAACCTGAAAACGCCTTTATTGAGGGACGTGTATCAGCCCTTGATCCAGCCTTTGTATTTCCCCTCCATCTCTCCTTCACCCCCCAAACCCCACCCCTCACATTCACAATATTTTGACACTTTCTGATGAAAATGTGAGTGACGCCTACCTAGGTCCCCTTTACAGTGCTAAGAGTGACTTTTGAAATGTTGCAATGTGGTTGCTAAGGTGTTGCTATGCAGGGTTCTGGGTGGCTATCATAATAGGCGGTTCCTATTGGCTCACCCCCAATTGTCTTTGATATTATGGTCTAGAAATATATATCAGGCCCCTCCTTTAATTTAAGTCTCTGTGTGAATACTTTGACCAAGTAATGGAAAATATATCATCGTATAATTTGAGGTATATCTTCATATGATTTGAGGCACAAAGAGCGAGGGATCAGATATGCACAAAAGTGTAATATTTAGGGTTGAGGGTTTGTCAAATCCCAAACCCCAAATAAGAGCACCAGTAAGCCACAGCAAACAGCACTAATTAAATAAACAGAGAGAGACAGAGAAACCAGAACAAACACACACACAAACTCACTGCCGGTATGGAAGGGTGCGTTTTTCTGTCTCACAAGCTTATGCACATGCCCCAAAATTAAATTAATATGAAAAAATTAAATTAAATCAAACCCCCAAGTGTTTTATTACTTACTAGTGTTTCCAGCCATTAAAACACTGCATTACTAAAATATGAATAATTAAGGACATATGGGTAATATTACAATCGAAGGAAAAAATGCTCACGTTTCATTTGAAAGAGATGGTGTTATCTCTGAATTGGTGTTCTCAACATCTAAAGGTGTGAACAACATCTGAGAAACTGGAACATTCCTAAAACATTCTAAATCACATTTAGAATTTGTGTAACTCTATTGAAACGTTAGGGAAATGTTCCTACAACCCTAAAATGGGTACCTGGGAAGTTCTTGAATATAGTTATGGGGGTGACTTCCAACTCTCCAAAGTTCTGAAACACCACTTCCAGGATTTTTTTTATCGATTGCCGATTGAAGTCAAAATTAGATTTAGGTCTTGGCTCTGGCCTTCAGTACAAATAGTGGAACAATTTCTCGTAGTGTATGTGAGCTCAGAGCCCTGCCAAGCCTCTCTGAACTGCCCATATCTCATTTTTTGGGCTCTGGGGGAATGATGCTGCCTCGTCTACATCAGAACGTTTATCCATTCTGACCCAAACTGGTTGTGGAAACCCACCATCAATGTTAGAGAAACCTAATCACAACACTATCACCAAAGATCCCTCCACTATCCCACAATGCACTGGGTTTGTTTCCTGCCCAAAGAAAATCTGTTACAGACTGATGTTAAACTCTTAAAGAAACCGTTCTATAATGAACCTACCTTCAACTGAGAACTGCAATGGCATGACTCTGCAATGGCATGACAATAATTTGTAACAAAGTTAAAGATAAAACTAAAGTTACTTTATATAGTTTTATTACATGTATGTATCTCCTAAATATAACAAAACAAATATCATATTAATCACTATAATCACATTAAAACTATTCACAACTTAACACCCCATTTCATTAATTTAATTCTCATTTATGTGTCCAATTTGGGATTCTATACTGTATGTTAATTTATTAGATATATATTAGTATTAACTCCACACAAAATTAGAGGACACTGATTGAAAACACTGCAGGAAGCTTTAAAGATTTATGAAGAACATAAATGTTCGCCATATGATGCGTGATCATTTATTAAATTTTTGAACTATGCTTTTAACTTTTAACAAAAACATCTTCACAATTAAAAAGGATCAATTCCCTCAAATTTCATGATGTGATAATATCAACTAGATATTTAATGGCAAATCCATTGTGTTTATCACAATTCACAATACTCTCCTCAACATCTCCAGCCTCCTTTTGGCTCTTTAGTCTTTTCCTTGCGTCTCCTATCCATAACGACTTGTTATCAGTCCCTCACCAGTCAACCTAAAGTCCCCACAGCTGTCAGAGCCTCCTGACCCCCTCTTTTCTCCCTCTATCCCTCTTTTCCAAACCCTTACCCCACTTTATCTACCCGTTCGCAGGCTGCACGCTTTGGCAGTGGACCGGAAGGTAACCGGCGTCTCTGTTTCCCTCTTTTTCTTGATGTCTCCCCTCCCAGAAGCAGCAACAGCAGTCCTGGTCTGCCCTGGGAATGGAGCATGGAAACAGGCCCGCATTGCTGTGCTGTGTCCTGGGGGAGTTCATTACTTGAGCAGGGCGCTCCCACCAGCCAGCCGGAGAGGTCTACCACGGTCCTACTGCGCTCTACTGGAGCTGCTCTCATTAAATGAAAGAAAGAGAAAGAATGAAAGAACAAAAGAGAATGAGAAAAGGCACTTCAGTGGGGAACTAAAAAACTGCTAGACACCCAAGCCAGTGAAGTGGCAACTTTTGTTTTTCTTCATTTTCTTGTTGGGTTTTGTGCATTTTGTCGCCATTTCAAAGTTGGAGTCTGTGCGCAGTCGTCGCCATCCACCCCCAGGTCTGGTTACTTATTCAGCAGTGAGTTTCCTATCCTCCCCAGAAATGAGAAACAGGTTTAAATATTTTACAATGGCTGGGTGAATGGCGTAGGATCTGAGCTCAGAGAAACAGCAGAATTCTCCAGATCTTTAACCCCCAACAGAGGACTGTATCCTTTGAAAGATCAACCCCCATCACACACTTTCCTTTCTGTATCACTCTTAGAAATCTCCATACGGAACAACATGCAATAACGTGCTAACATGGCTAAAAGAAGCAAAACAACCTGTACCTTTCTTATTTGATATTATTCTCTAAATCTAGACCCTTCCTTTTTTCCAACCCTATCGTTCTTGGAGGCCCCCCCCTTGTGACCCTGCCAAGATGTGAAGGATTCCAATCAGGCACTTAGCTGGATGGCTATTTCCAGGGACAAAGGACATGGAGAGGAGCAGAACTGAAGGGGAGGGGGGAACGAAGGGGAACAAAGACTGTTCATGGCACCCAGGGGAGCAACCAGCCACTGACGTCACACACACGAGTGTGTGTGAGGGAGATAGAGGGAGGGCGTAATGGGTGTGTGAGAGCCTGCCTGAGGCTGGCAGAGGTCCCTGAGGGGGGTCCTCCTCAGGGAAGATTGGAATAGAGGTTCTCTATCATCTACGGACACGAGGGCTGTGTGCAAAAATATCAACTGTGACATATCGTAACCAAGGAAATGAGAATGCATGTATTATACTGGAATATAATATATATCCAAGAAGTCATGGGAAATGTAATATTTAGGGCAGCATTCTGTAATAGATCACAACATACTGATTGGCCGCTACATCATGAAAGCTAACTATAACTTAACATTATTAATGCTAGAAACGCTAGGTCACCTATGCGTTTGTACTGTACGCCCCCTTCAAAATCTGCTCTCCCAGACGACACTGCAAGACAATAATGACATGCTCCTGATATGAAGGTTTTTCCAGAATGCAGAGACCCTCTATTGGCCAAAATTTAGGGCAGCACTGCGCATATCCTTCCCACAACCCACTGCAATGCTATGGTAGATAAATCAGAATAAATGGTATTAGAAAAAAATTTAAAATACACTTATATTATTTCCAAAAGTACCATCTAAAAGAATTAAAAAGCATTGGTATACATTGTCATAGTAAAAAGCACATACAAACATTAAATATTTAAATAATAAAAATATATACACTTTATAGTATGACTTCAAACTACAAAGCAACTGTGAGTCCAGTTTTCTGTACACTACTAAGTGACACCTATGTAGGCAGTAGAATGCAAATTCACACAATAAATTTGAGAACAGTCCTATAACCCATACACACAAGGTAACAATCTAGGCCAGGACAAGCACTTTCGGTTGTGTTGGTGATTACATATATATCTAGAGCATCTTCTAGTGTGTAGAAGGTATTCAAGTTAACAATACGTGTTCCCTGAGAACCGAACCCTCAACCTTTGCGCTTCTGACCCAATGCTCTACCAAACACACTGTGAGCATGAGCGTGTCAGCGCACACGCATGTGAGCGTTTGTCAATAAGGGTGCGAGTGGGTCTGTGTCTGCTGGCAGCAGTGGTTAATGGTCTCTGCTCTGTCTGCTAAGGGAAAAGGCTGGGCCTGTTGAAAGGAGCACAGATTCAGACAGCCTTGCCCATTTCTCTCCATGCGTACATCCCAGGAGCACCGCATTTCCTGACATTTTACTTGACAAAGGCGAGCCACACCTGAGCGCAGGGTTAAAACTATTATAACAGCTCTTCCCCCGGTACACTGCCCTTTGGCTCTTCTGCACCAAGTCTGTGTGTGTGTGTGTGCGATTTGGGCCCCCTGAGTGTCAGAATGTGAAAGAGTTTGTGGGTATAGGTGTGTGTGGGTCTGCAGCTCCACTTGATATATTCCGGCTAACAGGGAACGTTCTCAGAATGTAGGCTAATGTTCTCTAAAAGTTCTCTCAGCTAGCAAAAATATTCTTGCTGTAATGTTGGTAGAACATTTTTAATGTTATATATCATCAAAAACATTATTCTCATGTTGTCAGTAGAATGTTAGCAGTAAAAGTTACAAAATTATACATTTCAATAACCAATACAATACAATAACCACTCAATAGCTGACATAATACTGCTTACTTGTACTTTATAGTAACCAAGGTCTCAAATACCTGGGGAGAGCCATCCGTTAGCATTCATATTATTTTTAATGGCAGTTAAACAGGACCTGCTAAAAGCCATTTCCAAACTCACTATAAGTTGTGCAGCTACATAACTTTGAGCCAATCACATCAACCACAAGTGTCATGTGACTAATTATTCTGGACCTGCAGAATAAGACTCACAAGTCAGTTACAAGTAGATATAACGTGTTCCTGTAGCTCCACTGGTAGAGTATTGTGTTAGCAATGCAAAGGTTGTGGATTCGATTCCCAGAGAACAAGTACAGACCAAATGTATCCCTTAAACGCACTGTAAATCACTTTGGATAAAAACATCTGGCAAACGAATAAATGTAAATATAATGTGAATTTAAATATTCATATTTAAATGCTTTGAAAACTTACTTTAATCTAAATACAGATACTGTGAAATGATTGTCAACAGACAAAAGTACTTTTTGCTTCCAGATGGTGCATTTATGACATCTACCAGCATGGGCCAAATGAACCAGAAAATCTTGACCCCTTTATGGTAACAATACAAGCAGAGAGCAGCAGTAGCACATCTTGAGCCCAAACCCTGCTAGTCCCACACAGGCCCTCTCTACACCCACACTCAGCCCATGCTAAGCTGGCTGTAGGGAGCCAGTGAGGAGTGCAGGAACACAGCCAGCAGCCAAACACTATAATGGAGAAGCCAGAGTTTGAGAGAGAGCGAGCTGGGGGCACATGGTCCAAACTCAACAGGAGGTGGTGAGTGAGTGAAAAAGAAAATGAAGAAGGGAGAAAGGACACTGCAGGAGAGCTGGAGTGAGGGAGACAGGAGAAAAGAGAAAGATGGGCTGTAGAGAAAGAAAGAGAAAAGGGGAGAGACAGAGGGAATGCAGAGTTTGGGTAACCCAATAATGATAAATAGATAGAGAGCGAGAGACAGAGAGAGCAAGAGAGAGAGAGCAAGAGAGAGAGCAAGAGAGAAAGAGGAGGGGAGAGCTTTTGGGGGGACACAAGTATCTAAGAGAACAGGCTGTTCCGCTGTTCCTCATTACTGCAGCCCCCCGTGAGGAACCTGGTGATGGCTCTATTCTCCAGCACTCGGGGTCACAGAGGTCACGCCATACCGACCAGGGGTCACATTCTAGCACAAACCCTTCACACACATCAACTAACACAAACTGATCAGCATGGCCGCTGAAAAGCCAAAACACCTGACCTCCTCCACCCACAAATCCTCACCCGGGGCTCAGACAAAGACCTGATCCCTGTGGAAAACCAACAAAAGTCGGCCATCTTGGAATAAACCTGCACACTTCAACGCACTCACACAATCGTTCAAGGGGTGCGGCGCTGGCCTCAACTGATTCCAGGCTCAAAGTTGAGCAGTCACATCCAGGAAACTTTAATTTAATCTGCAGAAAATTCATTTCAAACCGGTACACTTCCTGAGGCGCGAACAAATCCGTATGTATGAATGAGTTATGGCACGCTGTAATATTTATGCATTTGTAGATGAGAGTAATACTGAGAAAGAGAGCCAATTTGAACCTGCCAGCGATGCTAGTCGCATCTAATGCGCCCACTAAAACAAAAAGACGTCCGACCCGAGCTTGTGCAAATAAGCATGATATGAATTATGCATGCTTGTGTGGATATGTGCCAAAAAATAGATTTGTAATTGTGTACTTTGATTATATGTGCACTTATTTGTGCGTACACACCATTCCTATAGCCGATGAATACAAATGAGCACGTTTGGTAGCAGGAATATCTACTGTCTCCCCTCTTTCTTACGCTCTCCCCATGACCAGGAAAAAAAACGTGTGTGGATATTCCAACAGATTTTGGCTTCTTCCCGGGCACACGCAGACAGACCAAATATTTACACTCCCCTCTTCCGCCCGCCTGCTCCACACAGCAGCATAAAGAGAGAGTGAGAGAGTTACATTTATAATCTGCTGATTTTTTCCCTCAGAGAAGGCAAGCTGAATACAAGCACGTTGTCGCCAACACACACACGCTCCTTTTTTGTGTCCTTTGGCAAATTCTTTTATTTCAGTCTTGCGTGGAGCTAAAAAAATGAAGAAAGAGAGGGAAAAAGAGAAGAGGATGGAGGGAAACGAAGGAGAAGAGTAGAGAGGAGAGGAGAGAACGTCCCCACAGAGTTTTTTTTTCCCTTCCTGGTGCGAGAGAAGGCCCCCACAGAGTCCCTGTGTAATTTCCAGTCCCTCAGAATTCAGGTATTAATAAAGGCCCCATGGGGAACTGCACACAATATAACCCTACATTTTCAGGCATTATGAAAGGACGCCCCCAGGGGTCTTTGGCTCAAATTTCTGAAATGCAGGCATTGTAAAAAAGGCACCCCAGGGGAGTCCCCCCGCAATAGAAATCTGCTGAATTCAAAGCATTTTTGGAGTCCTGGTGGGAAGCCATTACTCCCTCTGGAAGCGCTTTTTTCTTTTTTCTTTTTTTTTTTAACAAAACATGTGTCTCTGACATGTTGACAGATTGCTCAGTGAAGTGTTTAGGTGCGCGCACAAGCCGAGTCTCTGCAGACACAGAGCACTGCACTCTCTCTGCCAGAGAGACTCTCAACTCTCCCAAAACTGATGCCATCCATATTTTATAAGAGGGGAAGCGGAGAATCTGGGGCTGCGAATGTGAGAGAGTGTAAAGTGAGGGGCGAAACGTAGCGTAAGTGGAGTCGTGTACGGGAGGAAGAAGAAAACAGAGCGGCGAGAAAAGGGAAAGAAAAAGAGACTTAAAACGGAGAGAGAAAAGAACTTCATCGTGAAAAATGAACCCTGTGATGAAAAATGACTTCCAGTGTGCTTTGAAACAGCCCTTCGTCTCACCCCCTCCCTCTCGCTCTCTCTATCCCAGCATGCTGCGCTCCCTCCCCTCCTCAATCCGGCTCTCTCTTATGGAGGCAGGGCTCTCGCTCTCCCTGGAAAACCTGAGTTTACAACCAGCTGTGACTGCATTTGTATCTGTGCCAAAGGCTTAGTGGAGGAATCTTCAGGCCACCCTCTGGCTCTGAGGGAGAGAGAGACAGAGAGAGGGAGAGAGAGAGATAGAGAGAGAGAACGAAGGGGGTAAGGGAGGACCAACACACAAAGCAACACTCACTTTGAGGGAACACATGTAGTCTGATTTCTGGAAACAGACAATTATTCCCTCACACACTCACACTCGTGCGTGCACACACACACACACACACACACACACTCATACAAACACTCACACTCACACACACACAAACACACTCACACAGTATAGGCAGGGGTATTGCACATCATTTTGTTTTAAGGGGACACCAGTCTTGGCTCACTTGCTGCTCCAGATGAGGGAAGATGTGACCAAAAAAAAAACACTTAGTAGCAACTTCTATTAAATATCAAATTTGGTCTAGTGATGCATTTTACTGTTCATTCAGAGATCATATTTAAACTACATATAACAACTAATTAGAATGAACCACAAGTTGGATTTTATGTATACAAAATTAGCTGTTTGTACAACAAAAGGACTCAAGACTCTAAGACTCAAGACTGTAATTTAGGGCGCTAATATCAGAGTTTTAATAGAGTTGTTCAGAATTTTCTTTCTTAGCCAAACTACTGTAAATCATTTCAAACTATTCTCTCTCTCTGTTTTCCTATTACACTCACTCTCTTAGTCTCTCTCTCTCTCTCTCCTCTTACACTCACTCTCTTTGTCTCTCTCTCCCTCTCTCTCGTCCAGTCAGTCTCTCTCGCTCTCTCTCTCTCTGAAGGATGAAGGGAGATGATGGAAAATGATCTGCAGCTTTAATAAGAGTCTTGGCCTCTCTGGATTCAGCTGCTGCCGTGACGACAGACAGAAGTTGGGGGGTCTTTGGCTGGCTGGGACATACAGATGGATGGATAGGTGGAAAAGAATCTGCATTTGTAGCATAAAAAGCCCTGGGCAAGCGTGGCTGTTGAGTGCGTGTTTAGTGTAAGAATGAGGGGGGTGACGGAGGGCTCTCAAGAGCCCGAATCGCCCAGAGGCCCCGTCAGATACCTCCATTACACTCTGACTGTCTGCACAGGAGAGGGCAACACAACTATGTGTGTGTGTGTGTGTGTGTGTGTACTGAAGTAAATGAGCATTGAGTGTGCATTGAATGTTCCAGATCTAGAGAGAGAGAGAGAGCGAGAGAGATACATTTACCACGGCCACAAGGAATCTGTGCTGACAGAAGTCTCCAGAAACTCTGTAATTTGCACCGAACTGGAGCGGCTGTCATTCTCCAAGCGTTTCACATCTCCCACACCCTTGTGTGTTCATATATTTTGGCTAATTTGACAATGCCTTCAGCTACCAATAACACAAACTGAGTTATTTTTAAAATGCCAAATACGCTCTATTCTGTACAATGAAAATGCAGAATGATCACTAGCTGCCAAGTTTAATAACAATTGTACATGAATTATTAAAAACTAAATGAAATATAAGTTTGCAATTTGAACCTACGTTCCCTTAGCGCGCTAAACAAAAAACACAAACAAAGTGTTTTTGGTTATGTCTTATCTTGCCTATAGGGCAGAAAGTGTGTGTGTGACTCCTCTGGTGAGTCACATTTGTTAACGCTCAAAAATATTATAAAATATAACGCTAATGTTGTTCGGAGTGCATTTGAAAAGATGGAAGTGTCTAAATCCCTCAATGGCTACAGCCTAGCAGGTGATACATGTGCTCCTACACCTCAAACCTTGGTGCAAATGGGCCGTTGAGAGATTGAATCCTGCTTGTGACATTTACTGACCTCATTCCACCCCATTCTACCCATCATTCCTTGTCTTATCTCGACTAGACCTATAAATAAAAATGGCAAAAAGGGCCCTGATAAAGAATACACCTTCATATAATTCATCTTTCCTCTCTTCTTCCTCTCTCAGTGCAGTGATAGAGAAAGAGTGTGAGCGATGTGGAGCTATTTCTACTGACTGCCAACCAAACCCCCCCTTCCTGCTCGGTCTCTCTCTCTTTCTCTGAGTCTGTCTCTCTGGAGCTCTTGCCGTTCCCCTCAGTCTTCTGAAGGCGGGTTAATTAGCACTCGCCTCCTATTTGTATCTGACAGGTGGAGAGCCCGCCCCCCCAGCTGACTGACAGCTCTCTCGTTTACCCACACGGCTGCCTGCTTTACTCAACCGTTTCTAGCTTACTCCCCAAAGTCCTCTCTCTCTGGTCTCTCTCATCCGCTCTCCTTCAGAAACGCATGCCAACATTCATCTTATATACAGACGTGTGAAAGCATGTAAACCGATTGTGCTGCTGAACAGGAAATGGGTCAAAGGAATTTTGATCTATAGAGGGATGGGCTAGAAAAGCTCAGCTGCTGGGCAGCGGTCACCTCTGGGCTTGTGTGTGTGTCCTGCATCCTGCCTCCTGCTCAACCCCGCAACAACCAACTAGTCAATCAGTAAGGCTGATGAGTTTCACTGCACTTTTGTTTGATATGCTATTTTTAATCCATTTTGATTTCACCCACTAGATTTTGGAAACAAACAAACACACACACACACACACAACTATATATAGAATCTATATATGTATACACATCTATATACAGTATACACACACACACACACACCTATAAAATCCACACATATAGACAAGCACGGGTGCACATAGACAAGCACGGGTGCTGTTCATTCAAACAAGCCCTACTGGTCCAAAAACTTTACTGTGAAGTCTAACCTGGCTTCTTTCTAAACTGAGCCAAACTCAGGAGACCACAGGGCCTTCTGTTCCAGACGAGGAAGGGAGGGTCAGCTGCACAACACCACAGGGGACACAAGGAAAGGGGGCAAGAGAGAGCGAGAGAGACAGAGAGAGAGAGGTGAGTGTTGTTAACAGCCAGGGCCCAACCTTGGCCGGTTGCAGGGCAGTGGAGCGAAGCAGCGCAGTGAATGTTCTCCATTTGATCTGAGGTTTTTTCCAAGCGCTCCTTTGGGAACCAGTGTTCCAGATTCTTCCTCCAGTAGAGCCTCCCCTCAGAATCAGCCCACGGTACGACACACACACACATTTCACACACACATTCAAACACTTGCGTTCGCAAACACTAATGTAGACTCATGACCTAATAGATTCACACACAAATAAAAACACAGAGATGACACAATAATAAGGCATCCAACAACTAGCGAAGCGCGACCTCACAAAAACACGCACGTTTACACAAACCGCGGTGCCAATAAATGTGTGACTGCAATCTTGTAAACAGACAAGTTATCCGGGCATAGGGTCGTTTACAAAAGTGCTGTGCCAACAATTAAGGGGATGAATGTAGCAGTTTCTAAAAAGGTTGTAATTTCTAAAAATACAACGATTAAGGTAAACATTTTGGCACAGACACACAAACAAACAAAGGCTAGACTTTTTCCACTAATTTTCAGCTATCCACATTTTAACATCACAGTAAGACACAAAGGGGTCTGAACATTTGAGGTCACTAGTTTAAATGCTTCAGTTTTACATTTTACTAATGTATTATTTTGAAATTCCAATTTTGAAAATTCACAAAGATTTTAGATATGAGTTTATAGAAATTATTACCATTAATTTTTTGCATTGTTGTGTATGCACTCAAGATATCATAGACTCTATAAGTTGCTTTGAGAATCTTCCAAACAATATCTTATGTTCATTAAGCAAGTAAGAATGTTTCTTTAAATCAATCAATGTTGTGAATTTGCTTATTCGATTAGTGACACAGACGTAGCATAAAACCAATTTACAACATACCACTTGTGTTCAAAGCTCTAAAACATTAACAATGTTTTTCCTTTATTAAATTAGATTTTCCTTATGTAGTTTGAGATCTTCGGACCCCACTATAAAAAACATTATAAACCAGTGTTAAACAGAGGAGATGGATGTATAATGTTTAGGCATAAACAGAGCCAAAAACATATAGAATATAATGAAACAACAGAATATAATAGTTTGTCATCTCTCATGTCGTCTCCTGTGTAACTCATATTAGCAGAAGTCAATGGCAGTGAGGGAGGAGAAGAAAAAGGGAAAGATGGCGAGTCACACGACGAAAGACAATAGCGACCAGACCCCTTAGCAATCATATCAGAGGTAATATTACTGTGGAAAGCCAGAGACAAGACGACAGTGTGTAAATACAGGATAGGTGCCCTCACACACACAGACTCGTACACAAACAAACACACAGACACAAACATATGATAGGATTCCAGATGTAACTCTATAGCCAGGTGTCTGTCTTCTGTTTAGGGAATAGAAAATTCATTTTGAGGGGTGGCCGTGTTTGAATTCAGAGAGAATATTCCTGCTCTGACGGGCAAGCGGTCATAATAATAACTGTAAATTGATAGAGTAGCTTTATGAGCCTTCTGCTGGTGTGCTGATATTGGCCAGACTCTCCTAGGGGCCATGGGAACCATTCACTGCTCTCCACAACATGGCCTCCTTGACACACACACACACACACACACACAAAATGGCGTGTGTTTGTCCCTCATCTGATGAAGTCACCAGCAGTGAGCATCTCTCTCACTCTCCAGACCAGCTCCCAGGAGTGTGTTGAGAACTTAAAACGGTTTGACATGGGCTTTCTTTAAGTTATTGTTCTTTTCATTTCATATTATTATTATTGTTGTTGTCACTATTATTTTTATTATTATTAGCAACAATAACTTAAGGAATTTGTTATATGAATACAATGCACAATAATAACAACAACAACAAAAATGTGAAAGGAGGAATGCGATTGGTCCAATTCCGCAGCCCTCACACATTCAGGAATTTCAAACTCTCTCAACCCTGGGAACAACATTTGATCAGTTCACTCTCTAATTTTTCTCTCTAATGTGCAACATGATGTTGTCTGATGACTCGGATGTAGAGATCGCCTGTAAAATCCAGGGCCGTGATTTCATTGCTCTGTAAACAGTTGAGATAAAGGGGGAGTGTTGTGTGTCACACCGAATTGTGTCCCCTCAGAAACACACGTGCACTGTCAGAAAAATCATCTTTGTGACTTAAACTAATTGATAAATTCCACTAAAAAAAATAAATGAAACATGCTGGAAAAAAACATGCTGCATAAGACCGCTTTGAACCACATGCTCTCTCTCTCTCTCTCAGTTTTTATGCTTGTTATGAAGAGGCCCTTGATTAATCTGCTAGGAAGCAGATGCCCCTGCAGGGCCGCTTTCAGCGTTTCATTAATTACCGCGATTGTAATATCGGCTATTGTGTGCATGTACTGTGTGTTAGCTTTAAAACACCAGCCCCCTGTGGGAGCAAACTGACTCCAGTACAGCCCACGGCCTCAGACCAACCCCACCGCCTCAGACACTACACCATCTTCTGCCACCTACCAACATCACTTCCTCAGGAATGAGAAATGAAAACTGCCCCGTGTCATTTCTGCACCACAAGCAGCACCAACGGAATTTCCAAAAACGGTTTTTATAATCATGTTTCAGGTTTTGTATCTAGAAGTTGCCACAGTACAGAGAAACATTCAATAGAAAAGCTGTAAACAACAAAGCAGGATGTTCCTACATTAGGCTATATAAACAAATAGGTTTCAAATCCTTTTAAAATATGATCATGTAAATCGCAAACAGGCAAGTTTTTGCCTGTTTTTCCAGAAATTTTTGCTATGCTGGTTGAAAGCCTTTTTACATCCAGAAAGGAATCACTAAGTTAAAGGTATAAATATATTTATATAATTTCTTTTGTGAGGCACAGGACCACAAAATGTTTATCCAAACACTGCATTAGATCTGAATGCAACAATAGGATGTATCCTCTTTGGTAAAAGTACGCACTTGCACACTATTGGAGGAGGCGTGGCTTTGGCAATGACTCTAAACGGAAGGCGGTATGTCATGCTGTCAAAGCTAGATTGCTTCAGAATTGATGACCCTACTTTTAAAGACACACACACACACACAAACCTGCTGGGCAGTGGTTGGTACGGTGCTCAGTCAGATCTGCCAGGCACTCAAAGTCCCGTTGGCAGTTGTCACAGGTGAAGATAGAGTCATCATCTAAGTCTTCCTCTCCCACCCTCTCCTCATGACTCGTCACACTCTGTTCTCCATCCTCTCCGGTCGCCCTGCTCTCCTTTCGATCCGAGTCTCGCTCCAACACTGCCGCATCTGTGCGCACACACACACACACACACACAGGGAAAAGAGCAAAATGAGAACAGTGGCTGGCTATCGACAGAGGACTCAAACTACAATAATTATTTCATAAGCGTTATATATTGTACCTCTTATATGTGCTGATTCAGAGCCTTTGAAAATGTCAGCTGTAGCAGAACTTACAGTATGCGTCAAAACTTCAATATAAAAAATCTATATCAAAATACAAGTGAACACATTAGTGTTCCACTGTCCAAGATCTCATAAAATCCAAATTACAGCATTGTGGCTTTTAGTCCACACGTATTAGCACTGTAGCATCTATGTCCTGGTGTAACTTACAAAATTCACCTTTAGCACATATACACATTTGTGCTAAACACAAATTGTGCTAAACAAGAATTGTGCATTTTCTTCACATGCCTACAAGCCTTCTTGCATGTGAAGAAAATGCACAAAAATTATTGATGACTCATTCTGCACTACAAAGATTTTTGTCCAATCAGAAATGCTCACTAATATCATCTGCAACCAACTCACAAATCAAGCTGTGATGCAATAAAAGCCCATTTGATGTATAAATGAGACAAAACCTTAAAGTTATGGTAGGCAGTTTCAAGGCCATTAATAACAAGCTAGTTTTAAGAGCTCACATCTTCTCTTCAGAGCACTCAAACTGAATGCAATGATTGGACGGACAATTTATTGTCCTCTGCTTTCATCAGAAAACATAAATATTTAGACCAATTAGTGTCATCCGCTATCAGTATGTAAAGGGCTTTCAACCACTGTAACAAAATATTTCTTGAAAGAATTGCTTAGCCTGCCTTCAAATCCTGCATGAAAAAGGTTTTTTTCATGGGGTCTGTAGAAGTGACATTTATCAGCCTTTCAGTATAAACTCAAGTGTGTCTAGTCTCAGTCAAAACTTCATCAAAGCTCCTGCAAGCCACTACACTGGAGTGTAAGACAGGGGCCTGAGGCCTCAAAATCCGCTTGGGTCTAAGCCACCCAGTCGCTCGTGGCACGCGGTAAGAACCAGTAGAGAAATCCTCCTTCCGCCATTGTGGCTCCATTTTCACACCTTATTATCACATTAAAGGCTCTATGCTGAAAGGACTACACACGAGACTGGAGAAAGAGGGAGGAGAGAGCAAGATTGAGTGAGAGAAAGTGAGAGAGTGGAGCGAGACAAGATGACACAAAATGTGAGAGATCCTGAGACAGAATTAGAGCAAAGGGACATTGAGAAAATTGAGCAAAATTAAAGGGATAGTTCACCCAAAAATGACAATTCTGTCAAAATTTAGGCAACCTCATGTCGCTCTAAACCCGTATAACTTTCCTTAGTGGAACATAAAAGGATTTTTAGCAGAATAGCCTTCAACTGCTTGACAATGAAAGTGCCACAAAATGAAAGATTTAATTGTTGGTTCCTTCTATATACAGTTATCATATGGCTTCAGAAAACGTAAAACATGGATCTTTTTATCATCATTGTTGTAGTTTAATAGCCCTAGACTATTTCATTTATTACTTTCAATGTATATCAAAAACAAGTTAAATACTCTAAACATCTGCTAAACATCTTTTGTGCTCCACAAAGAAAAGAATGTCACATGTCTTAGGATGTAAATAAAAGGGGGGGATTTGCATGAATAGATAAAAAAAAATAAAGATACAGAATTCAGCATGATACAACAAAACAACAAGACAATTCCAAGAGGAGCAGGGAAAACTAGGAAACACAAGGGCAAAGGGAACGGGAAAAGGGGGGAGGAAGTGGAGGCCAGAGAGAGGGAGGGCTCCTCACCGGCTCCCCTGGGTTTAACATCCTGTCTAATCATCCTGGACTTGTGCAATCAGAGAGAAGCAGGAGGTGGCCATTCCTGCGCTCCACACATTTTGATCAGCTCTAATTTGGCCAGGCCTGGCGCTGCATTACTCCTCCCTGCAGCAGTCAACGTTAATGCGGCCTGCGGATCAGAGACCGGCCAGAGGAGAGCCAGGGTCTCACTTTGGGTTCTGGCTCAGCTCGGACTGCAGGTGGAGATGGGATGAAATGAGTGGTTTGTATATGTGTGTGGGGTTCTTGGTATCTGGGGGGACATTTGGATAAGAAAGCGTTGAGGTGCTCCAGTTTATTTCACCCTCATCGGAGCAGAGGGTTGGAG
>JBAJNP010003232.1:0-23116 GCA_036877545.1 Yasuhikotakia modesta | reverse complement strand
GGTGGTTTGGAGGGTGGTGCGGGCAGGGCTAGAGGTAGGAGGGGTATGGCCATCTGTCCAGTGGTGAGAACACCGTCTGGACAGGGAAGAGAATGGCCCCTAACTGACACTACACTGAAACAGCCCTTAACAGCGGTTCTACACACACACACAAGCTGCATTAACTACACTATTTCATCCATGAGAGTTTCTAATCTCGGGGAAAATGGATGGTGGCAGTAACCCTTGGACACTCCCTACATTTCCTCACTCAATCACACACACACACACACACACACACACACACACACACACACACACACACACACACACACACACACACACACACACACACACACACACACACACACTGATTCCCCCAGGTACCCTCATGCCAGAGGTACAGTCATTGCCAACTAAGACACATGCCAGCACAACCTGCTACCATGGTAACGAGGGAGGAGCTAGAAGGGACCTTTTCTACCTCTTCTCTACCCTCTTACTGCTCCATCCCTCCATCTTTTTAGTCATGAGCGCGGCTGGCATGCAGGAAGAGGCAGAGACAAGGATAAAAGTACCCCGCAAACCCCTTTACACCAATAACCTACCTATTAAACTCTTCCATCCGTCTTTTTCTCCCCATACTCCTCTTTTTGCATGTTTCTTTCATCACTGCGGCTCTCTCCCCCTCCTTTCCGGTAAGCGAATGCCCTCTCAGGAGGGAAGTGGGGAGGGGAGTCTCTGGAGGGGGCGCTCCAGAACACACTCCATTAGAGTGCAGGGCCACCATCATTACAGGGCTCCATTTCTCTCGCTGCAGTCGAAGATTGATACACACGCATCACGCACCTCAGCTGCAAGTCTTCCCACCTCCGACCGCGGCCTTGACAAACACATTCGAGCCAAACACACACGTAAACACAACGTGTCGTGGGGGTCGTGTAAAGGGAGACTGATGGACACAGAGTGGGACACAGGTGGAGATGAAGCGTTGTAAAATATTTCGCGTTTTTTCTGAAGCCTTTAGTCAAAAACTGTCACCTGGTTTGTGAATTTTGGGAATGTTTAAAAGCACATGTAAAAACCATCTTTTTTGCTTCAAACGCTTGATGAATGTTTTTCATGGTATATTTCAAAATCTAAAATTAGAAATGTCACATTAGGGAGAGAGAGACGTTGTTATTCAAGGAAGCATCTGATTGGAGGAACAATTTGTAGTGCATGATGAGTCATCAATTTTGCCATTTATGTCTACTTTAAGGTCAGCCACATGCGTGTCGATTTCACAGCTAAATAACATGGGCTAAAACTGCACAAATGTACACGCATCGCCTGAAGAAGTGACTTCAGGTCAAGCCAAACAAAACTTAGAGGAATCGCTGTGGTCACACACTGTGTTTTTAAACACAAACTGACTATGCTACGGTCAAGCTCAGTAAAATCTGTACAGAGTGCCGTCCAAAGAGACTAATGATTTTTAAAAAAGTCATTCGAAAAAAAACACGGGCTCCTTTGATATATTCTTAGCGCTCATATATTTCTCCGCTCTGCTCCGTAGGCCACAAACATATATCTACAGCAAGCGCCGCTCCTGACAGAAACCGTGCAGCTATTTTTGTTTCATTACCGTAATAGCTGTCAAGCTAGCATTGCGTGAAGCACAAGTCTGTGGGAACTGGGCCTGAAAATGTAGTAGAAATGTGTTAGCTTTATAACACGTTTAATATTTCTGTAATGTTAGGCTTCAGGTGGGCTGTAGTCGTTTAAATGAGTGCGGGGGGGTTGTTTTGTCCCTTCACTGTCCTAGAGGTGGAAAAACAGATACACACACAAACAGCAGTTCACTACAGGTTATCTAAACACCCCTCCACTGTGAGGAGACTAGGTGAGAACAACCCAAAGACACAATGTGTATGTGTTTGGTGAGGGTTGGTGGATAACAGCGTGGCAAACCTGACTGAAAGCTTCATCTATCAGAGTTGAAAGACAGCACAGCAGTATTTGACAATGACCTTGATATGTTGATAACAAAGACTTCAAACACACATATTCCCACACACACATTGTTTAGAGACTTTTGCATCCCAGATCACAAACTCTTTCCACCTCACTTCATGTATAAGTGTGTATGAAAGACAGTGTTTTATCAGTATTGAGTTAGGGCGCTTACTGTCCTTTCATGTGCTGGAGCAGCGTGTTAATGAGTGTTTGGGGGGCTCAGTGGGGGACATGCCCGTAGCCCACCTCACTCTCTCTCTGCCAGCTGGAACCCCTTGCCTTCACTCTGCAATAGGCTATTATCTTTGAGAGACAGCCTGTCCTACAACCAGCAGTTCACACACCTCTACAATGCTTAGCTTTCACGCACACACACACACCTTATACAAACATACACTATACTGGATACATAACTATCATAAACACAAAAAATGTAAATGTAAATGCACAGGCGCTCAATTAATACAACATCTAGACAACAGCCCTAGAATGTTCACCATAACATTAACGTTTCTGTTAATTCATGTAAATAATGGTAATGTTAGAGAAACGTTTTTACAACCTAAAACAGTTACCTGACATATGTATGCCTTAACTTGTTGTTTTAAAAACAGCTGTGGCCATTTGTAACAGAGTGTATATTCATATTCATATATAATAAAGCACTGCAATTGTGCCACGAGTTGCGAGTTGCAGTCATTAAACGCAATCCCAGGGGCTGGCAATCATTCTAAAATAGCAAACTGCATATTCAAATGCAAAAGAAAGAAAATGAGATGCACAAAGCTTGACCAACTTTTTAAAGCACACGCTCTCTCATGGTCTGAGTGATGTTCTGAATTCAGCACAGTATATCATTATATATTAATGGCTGTTTTCCTTTTATGATATTGTATAATATTCAAAGCAGCAGTAATAGCCCTCTTACTTTTTACATTACGTAAGGTTGTGTTTGTTTTTTTATGACAAATGAGCCTCAGGTCAAGTGTGTGCGAGCGTCTGGGTAAGCGGTGGCGGTTGGGGGGGGGGGAAAATCACCAAATCGCCCGCTCCCCATCTACCCCACAACTTGCCCCCCACCCTCACACACACACTTTCTCTCTCAGGAAAGACAAACAGCCATGTTTGTGTGGGGTAATTAGATGAGGAAAAGTGAATTAGCAGAATCCACAGAGCAGTCATGTTGCCGCACGCAGCCCCGCCTTACAGGGACCTGCTAATTACCCCTCGTTAGGTTGATATGTGTTTTTTTGTGTGTGGCACAGCCTTCATCACGAGACAGTGGGAAATAATTAGTGTCTGTGTGATGCTGCCCTTAATGGACACCACATCATCCTCACCAGAAGAACAGCAACGCGACAAAGGGTCCTGTAGTCGCCAGCCTCTCTAAGAAATCACCTCATCGTCCAACAACGCTCAATGACATTAAATATAAAAAGTGCACTAACTGATGCACTAAAAGCTTTCTGTGTTGCGGTTGTGGTTTTTGATTCGCGCAGACAGCAACTCAGCAACTCGACTAAAACGTTTTGAGCTACAGGACTCTCTTTACGACCAGAAGCAGTAATACTCCACTTCCCCTCCCGCCGCTGTGTCTGTCCTTTGCTGTGTTGTGGTGTCTGCGTGCAAGTTCAGTTTAATGTATGTTCAACTATTTTATAAATAGCAAAGGGGAATCCATGCATAAGCTAGACACACCTAGAACAATGTAAATAAAATTATACACACAAATATACACCTGATAGTTGGATGACTTGTTAACCATCATTACTCATTTCTGCCAGACACACACACCACATACACACACACACACCAGAACACTTCTAAACCCCAAAAAAGCACCAGCCACACTGTGCTGTTCTGGAAAAATATCAGTTCCAACTACAACAAGACCTCAGTTCCCTTTATTTCCTTAAAAAACATCTAAAGCACACACACATGCACACACACCCAACCAGCCAAATGTAAACCAGATCAAGACTGCATTAGTCAGACAGAGCACAGAAATTGCAGTGCTGCTCTGAGCTCGATTAGGAATGTCTGATCTCATCACATGAATGCAGCCTACCTGTCGAAATCCATCGCTCATCCTGTCCCTGAAAACTGGCACCGGCACTCTCCCTGATTGAAAACATTAATGATGTTGAACAGCCAGGGGAGGAGTAATCCAGGTTTAATACGGACCCCACAGCACCCATAAACAAGACGGACCCGCACCCTAGCAAACCATCTGCGTTTACTGGTTCCCCATAGGGGGCCGACTAAGATTCCCTAAGGTACTGCCTGCACATTTTTTGTCCCAGTAAGTTCAGCGACGGCCCTGCATACAGTCATAACTAATTCATATTGCCAGTAATGACAGTTATGGGTCAGGCCAATTAATCTGCCAGTTTTTGAGATTTTGAGATACGAATCCAATTTCCATTGGATGATTTAGCAGTTTGCTCATTATCATAAGTGGTAGTTGCTCCTAGTGCCAGTTTTAAAATCCACTAACAGTTAAATCAGTGAATATCTAATATTTGCATTGGACAATGTATCCCTATAGATCTGATTTTCTGGGCAACACAAGTTTCACTTCAACATAAAGAAAAATAAGTAACCTGCAATTCTATATTTTAAACAGAGGTGGCGACAATGAGGCAAACGTTACAAACTGCAGCTTACATATTTCTACACAACCATACAAGTGAAGGACTGCATACAACCAGCTGCTTGTCAAATTATCAGCCTAGCATTACCTGTTAAATAAATCTGCATTATATCAGTCATCAGCCTGACCTCCACATATCAGCACTGGCCATTTAAAAGCCCCATATTAGTCATTGACTAACTATAATGCCATATGTATGAGATCCACATTGTGTTCTGGGTTGGAGTTGGGACAGGGGCCCCTGATGGCCCATCACATGAGCAGGTGCAGTGTGTGCACGTGGTCTCTCGGGGGACCAGGGGGCCTAACACGGTAAACACAGGACCTATTTAAAGCAAGCAGACCTCTCTCTCTGGCTTCACTGCCCCCTGCTTACCGCGTTTCCACAATACCCCGCAGTCCCTTGGGAACCCGGTTTGCCAGCCACTCTGTACCAGCCTCCCCCGCCTCAGGAGACCCGGCACCCAACACCAGTGCACCCAGACACGCAGAAGAAAGAGAGGGAGATGATGAAAGAGCGTGTCATGGAAAGATGGGAATTGAATCACACGGAACACACAAACAGCTTTACAGCTGCTCACCGATGCTCTCACCCGCTTCACACGGCAGCTACGCTAACGTCCACGCAAACGCCCACGTGTGTGCGGCGCATGCGACGGGAACGCACATCATCGCATGTGCGTGGTGACATGCTAATACATAGACACAAAGAGGCAGCCGTACACCTCCTCTTCACACATTAAAACTGTTTTCCTGTCGCTGCCTTGGGGAAATTAAAAATATATTATGGACCTCCAGAGGTTCGTGCAAGGAGATGAAGAAAAATAGAGAGGGCCACAAATGAGATAGCGAGACAGACAGTGAGACCCAAACAGGAAAGGGAAAGACACACAAAAGCACTTGAGGGATAGAGAGATGGATTTCTTGCTTGTGTCCTCTTTTCTAAACTGTCCACTGCATCACCAGAAAAAAGGGCCATTTTGGGGCTGCGATGTAGCCGACGGTCATCATCACTCCTGTCCTCTTTCTACACCCACCCCCGTCCCTCGATCCCAGACACCAAACCTGGAGCGAGGCAGCCAGAGCACATGGCTGAATCCGGCTCAGGTTCAATTCCTGAGAGGATCAAGCATGTGCAGGAGACACACACAAATACACAAACAAATACATAAACACACAAACACACACTAAAATCACAGATCCTCTGGTTTCACACAGATGCCTCTGCAGCCCTGAACATTAAAGCTGACTGTTAGGTTAAGGGCCTGTTAAAGAAACTATCACTTAAATCTTATAGGTTTATATTTACAAGCTGTTGTGAATTATTTTTTAAATTAAAATCGCCAATTTTGACCAAAATATTTTAGTCACTTGCTTTACAAGGAAATATATCGATCTCAAATGAAATCACACATACGCGCATACACACACATTCATATTACACCAGTGAAACACTGAAAGAGCAGGTAAAAACATAAAAACCTTCTCTGTTCTGACGGAGAAGAACACTTTTTCCTTCATTCTAGCCATGACAAAAGTTTAATGCGTGCTGAGTTTGACAGTGTCGACCATTAAGAGGGTCATAAACAGACCTGGTTTGGTGCCCTGCTGCCAAATAAAACCAGAACACAACAACTCCCATTCTGAGTGAGGAATACACAGGTGACCAAAAAGCTCACATTACGGGTGAGGTCACAATGACTCGCCCAGTGTGGGTGAGACTGAGGGAGACCAAATGTTGCATTCTGATTGGCTGACTTAAGAGGTCCTACTGGCCCACCAATAGCTGAGGGAGGAAACAAATAAAATAATTCAATTTAAGACCATTACGGCCCCTATCGGCCAGCGCGCTGGGATATGAGCAGCCTTTTTCCACAATGAATCATAGTCGGGGACACGCACACAAATTGGGTGCTTGTGTGCGCCGGTGTGTGCGCGAGTAATAATGTATTTGATCTCTGTAAATGTGCGTCAGACGATGTCCTATATGTTGACAAAGCAAAGTCTCTAGAGCTATTGTTTCAAAGTGTGTGTGTGTGAATCACATCCATAAAAGCCTTGCTCCAGCTCTTTGACAGGAAGCAGAAAAAACAATGCACAACTTCACAGCTCTGATGGCACTTATGAAGAACAACCCCCCCTCGCTCCCACTTTTGAAAAAATGACAAGCGTCTGCATCTGTCTCTATAAACTTTCCCTCCTCCTCTTCCCACCCCCCCCTCCACAACACCATCTCTCTCTCCGAGTCTCTAGTGTCAGACCTGGCTCATTTTCTCTCTTTTCTCCTTTCCTTCACTTCCTCCCCTCTGGGCCAGGGAGGGACGAGTTGTTTTTCTATCTCAGGGAGCACGGGGTAGAGCGAGAAAGACATGGAGCAAGAGAGAGAGAGACTGGAAACAGGGGGTGTACCTCCGGCCCACTCCCTTAGCGGGAAACACCAAAGGGGCCTCAATCAGTTCCTCAGGGGCCTCTAGATGAGGGGTGGGGCTTGGATGGTGGGGCGGAGCTATAGCTTTTTCCTTTAACCTCTCTACCCCTTATACACCAAACCCCCCCGCTCTCCATTCTCTCCAAACTCAGCACACATTTTCCACAGAGGAGGAAAGAAAAAACAAAGTGAATTTAATACCAGGAAAAGCCTGCCAGTGTCCTTGTCGACATCATCTCCCAGGGAATAAAGGGAAGGAAGGTTTTTTATCTTTTTAAATAAGAGATGGCGAGTGACCCCCTGGGGCTCAACACAGCGGCACAAACAAACACAGGAGAGAGTATGGATGGAGGGAAGGGTGAAAAGAAAAAAAGAAGGAATAAAGCAGACAAAGAGAAGAAGAGAATAAAGAGAGAGAATCGAGTCCGTCTGGAACGGCGATTTTAACACACTCAGGGAGAAACGGACGATTAGCGCGAGCAAATGGGGTTAGAAAGCAAAAGAGAGAAATGAAGGAGAGAGGGATGACGGAAGGAGTCGAGGAGGAGAGGCAGGGAGGAAGAAGAGAGGGTTGAAAGGAGCCCAGGGACTCCTCTTCCTGCTGTATCTCACACACACAGCACTTTGCAGTCACCCAGGACCTCTGTCAGCACCCCTGCAGCACTCCCTCAGGGCCGGTTACGAGGGGCTCACGTCATCCACTCGGGCCCCCGGGGTCTCTCTCTCACTCCGATTCCTCTGCTGAGCTCATCACCTCTCTCCAGTTAAAGGATGGAACACACATGAATGCACAAATACAAGCTTTTAGGAACACACAAACTTAGACTCCTGAAAAATACAAATAGCTGACTTTGAAATCTTTTCTGTGGCTGGGCTGTTTAAACCCCTTCTATCAATGTAGGCAATGTTTTTTTTACTTATGGATTTCTGTAACTTTTATTGACAGGATAAGCCAATTTATGACTAAAAATGAAAAACATCTTTCAAATTAGTTTGTATTCCTAACCTTTAACCAGTTTTGGATGATGTCACCAACCACTTGTACTGTATCTCTTTGGCTACTAGTCATACAGTCCATGTTTCAATATCCAATCAACTACCAACTAAAGTTTAAGCTCCGCCCAGTGCTGACTTAAAAAGCAAAACTACTTCACTCACATGGTTGTGTGTTACGATGGATAAAATCCAGTCAAAAAACACTGTCTACCGCTCAGCTGACACAGCGGTAATATTTTCACTCTACGATCCGAATACTTCTACCTGCGTCTCCACATTTGGAAACGCTTGACACTAAACTATGAGTGCAGAAAAGGGCTTCTGAGGTAACAGGTAGAAAAGCAAAATCGAATATTCAGGAAGGTGCACAATATAAAACAGCTTCTTGTATTTTACGGGATAGATTTTTCCTCTCCTGAGACGAGTTGTAATCAGACTCGTCAAGTCGTGCAATATTACATTCAGAGTGCAGGAATGCGGAATGCGTTTACTACCCACAAACGCGCAAAACAGGAAGCGCAGCTAAGCTTCTGGTCCAGCGTGCACCTGGACGCAATTCCCTTGTGCCCTGTGAAAAACTCTCCCTCTTCCTACTCCCACTAGCTGTCCTTCCCTCTGGGTGCAGGGCTGCAGGCCATGTGGAACTGATATTAGGGACTGATGCAGTGGATCGTCTCCAGCAGCTTAGAAGTATCACTGGAGAACGTGCAGGACTGAAATCATACCTGTCTGAACAGAAGAATCCCAGCCACTGGCACACTCTGTGGATTCAGCCTCTTCTACCGCTAGAGAGAGAGAGACAGAGTGAGAGAGAGAGTGAAAGAGAGAGAGAGAGAATACTGTAAATGGGAATGCTTGTGTGGCCGAGTGCTACATCGGAAAACTAAATCCTATTTAAAAAAAAAACACACAGTTGGAAAAATAGAAGTAAATGAAAACAGATTTCCAAAACTAGCCAAAATAAATACAAGAGTACATTAGAAAATGACCACAAATTCAAGCTCCAATCCGTAACCTTTAACTCTCTATCGCCATCTCTGATGGAAACTAGAAAGTGTGCCAGTTTTTTTGCATTTTTTTTTACAAAGTATGACAAACTGTAATTCTAAACAACTGTTTAAGAACAAGCTATAATCTCTCCAGCATTTAAGCACCAACACACAGAGTTTAGTAGCCAATTTTGTTGTTGTTTACAGACATCACACAAGTAAGATTGATACTACTCTGGAAATCGGTTTTGACAGGTCAAATTATAAGCCCTAATTATAAGAACACAGTTCTGTAAGGAGACTGTAAGGAGACCGTTTTGAACACTGATCCATGTACTCGCTCAATAACTGATTTTTCTAAATTTTTAACAAATACACTTTCAGCATCAATTTTAGACTTTTAAAATATTTTAAAATATTTTAGAATCTGGCATTAAGCATGTTAGATATTTCTTATTATTTAAATTAATGCATTAACTAGCACTGAAAACTACTCCTATAATAAAAAGTAAAACACCACAATCTACCAATAAAAAAAAACTACATTGAAAAGAAAAAAGGGTTCAAACTTTGGTGCAGCCACACCAAATATTTTAAGTGTTCATCTCCAAAAATGCACTACATAACAGCAGCCTGCATTGAGTGTTGTGTTCCATCAGATTGTTGGATGTGTATCAAAGAGCTTTGCCGTGCAAATGTGTGTGTGTGTCCTTTTGTTTGTTTGTGCTAATTTCGGAGGTGCAAAAACAGGTAACAGGAGGCAGCGAGATGAGACGAGGAATGTGTGATGAAGGTTTTCCTGGGCATTGTCAAGGAAGGAAACCCTACTGGCACACAAACAGGAAGCAGAAACGTTCGGGACACAATGAGAAGTTCAAGCACTCACACAACACATTCCCGGTCTCTACAGAACTCCCCTCAAAGCACTTTGGCACACAGCTTTCAGCAGTCTAGAATGTAAACACACACACGCTAACACGCGCCATTACTTCTTAACAACAAATACAGTCCTTAATTTGTGTAACCCCTCCACATTAGGCGACAGAGGCATTGGAGCATGAAGGAATATTTCTGACGCATTATCAGTGTAGTCATTTATAGCAACGTTTTTTTTCAGCATGAATGAACTGTTGAGGGCTATTAAGTTAAGAAGTCTTGGTGGACAATGTCCTTGTTGAAGATTAGGAACAAAAAGCAGGAAAGATAAACATCATTGATGAGGTTCACAGGAGACAAACACACTGAGTTATCAAACTAGCCACAACCAAGAACTCAGTCACCACAGAAACAAAATATACAATTTTGGGTATGTTATTTTTTCTCGTGTTCTCTAGTAATCTGCAAATTACATTGTTAGGCAACATTCTTTGAACGTTCCCTGTTAGCTGGGAAACTGGTTTGAGACGAGGATAAGAAAAATTACAGAATATTCATTTTTGAGTAAACTGTTACTTTAAAGAGACGTTTACATGAGAAAGTGGAAACAAGACAAATGGAGAGAGTGATAGAAAGAGAGAGAGACAGAATCTGTAAAGGAAACTGTGGTTAGATATGTTCCCACTGGCATTGGGCATCATTACAGTCTCACTAAACCCACTTCCTCGCAGGAAAACACTCTCAGAAAAAGAAGAAACGCACAAGAGAAAGACAAAAGGAGACAGGGTTCGAAAAAGGAGGAACTACACTGTCCCTGACAGCCATACTGCATTCCTTCCACATTATCTGTTCCTTAATTACACACAGACTCTGTCTTTTCTCTCACATACACACACACCAGAGCAGAATGTGCCTTCTGGGCCACCATACACCCTGCTCTCACCCGTGCTCCCAGCAGGGTGGTCAGTGTGAACTCCACTCTGCTACCACCCCCTCCATTTTCATATTCAACACCGAAGCCAAGGCCAACAGGGCCCTGTTTTCCCACTCAAAGCTGTGGAATATCACGACCGCAGACGCTTCAGCCAGGAGTTCCACAGAAAAGCCTGCCTGCAAGACACAAGGAGCCAAGCCAGGTCAAAATGACTGGCCTGTTACTGGACGCCAAGCTCCAGAGCCCAGAAATAACAGAAGGTCTTTGCTAACAGTACACTGAGGTCCCTCTCTTCCACTCCTTTCAAAGTCAAGGGATACGTCACACCTCTCCCTCTCTTTTCCTCTCGCTTGTCCCTTGTTTCAAAGTCTGTCAAATTTTTCCTCTCTGTTAGTCAAATTCCAAGTCCAAAATGACGCTTGGCCGGACGTTTGCTTCCGTTCATACTTCTTCCAGACTCCGAGGTGCTTTTTTCCTTCCCTGAGTCAGAGGCCTTTTCAAGTTTGATAAGTTAATTTTGAAGTCAACCTGGACGGATTTCAAACATTCAGACATCAAAGAAAAATAAAACGCTTCGTGCCATCTCAAGCTAAGCTAGGCCAAGACAAGCTAATACATTTAAATGTTCCAGCTAACAGGTAGCGTTCCACCAAAGTTAATAAAACGTTCTACTAAAGCAGTTAGTTTAGTAGAACTTTAACCTTATATATTATAAAGATCAAAAATGTTATTCATTTAAAAATTGCTAAAAACACAATTTAAAAATGGCTAAAAAGAGTTTTTTTTAATATATCTTCAGACTTGTTTCCATTATCTTATGTTTATTAGTCGAAATCATGATATCATGGTTGACATTTTACCAGAATCAATAAGACTTAACTAATAATCTTCAATTCCCATATATTTTGCCAATCAAGATATGCATGTCAAAGAGATTTAAAAAATATAATATGCTATATTAACATTCTGTAAACTTACCATCCAATATTTATTCCTAAAGTTTTTTTTAATATATAAGGGGCCGTTCTACAAAACAGCCCATCTCTTTCTCTCACCTTAAGTTTGTGTGTTTGTGTACTGCTCCCTTACTATTCACAAAGAAGTTTCTCTCCTGGCCTGAACTGTTCTGTGCTGTTTGTCAGGGGAAATATCATGCTGTTTTTTTTCTAGTCAAATCTTTTGTTCTCCTCTGAGCTGGGTTGGGCTGCTCTCCCTCTGGCTTTATGGTACAGTCCCGGTAGTCCATAAGAATCACTATGAGTGCATAAACGAGTAAAAAACACACATCTCTCCAGAAACCAGCCTACACTGCAGGTGCTAAGTACACTCAGACACCCACACTCAGAAAACTTCTACCTTCCTTAAGATAATTAGCGGTGCTTGCTGAAGGCGATTGCTTACTGCTATGGTTAGGGTTAGGGGTGTGTTCAAATCTCCAAATATTAATTAAATATTAGCATACAACTCGAGCCAGGACATAAATGACGTGTGCACTGCCTGACAAAGGATTAATAGTACATAGTAATAATCAATCAATAGTACATAGTAAAAGATAGAAACTTGTAGGACTGTTTGACCTGAGGTAAAATCATCTAGCAACACCTTAGCAACCACATAACAACAATTTAGGAACCATAACACTATAGCAACACGGCAATGGGTTTGGCACAGCCAAACGCCACTTCACATTTAATAAAGGGAAATGGAAACATATAGTTAAACACAAGATGGTACATTCCCAGAATTCATAGCAAGATGAAGCAAAACATCACCCAGACCTCAGCCACCTCAACCACACCAAACCTTTAACACTCATAAACTAAACGAGGGACGTCAAATTCCTGAGGACACGCCTTCCCAACGGAGGAGGAAAAACGCTAAATTACTTCCAATCAGAGCACCACTCGTCCCCCATTTCTCGCTTCATTAGAGGAGGGATATTGGAGTGTAGTCAGGCAGAGAAAAAGAGAGAGCGAAGGAGTGAGGAGGAGGAAGAGGGTTACGCTAGACAAATGCCCTACGTCTCTCAAACACACACACACACAGACAGCTCCGTTCAGCCCCCGGCATTCAGCACAACAGCACCACACACAGTTGAGCCCAGATCCCCATCTAAAAACAAAGCTGCCAGGGGCACTGGCAGCCCTCTGCCTCCTACACACTACTGCACTGGGCCTGAGCCAAATAAGACATACTTTCTCCCTGTCAAACACACACACACACACAGCTACAACTCCATATCCACTGTTAAGTCAATAGTCAGAGTACAGTACATCAGTGAATGAACAGACTTGATGAAAAGCATTTACAGATGCTACAAAATACAAATTACCACTGTTAAAAACTGTACCAAAGGTGTGGCTGGACCCTCATGTACAGGGATGGGCCGGACAGCTGTAGACTGCTGGACCACAGATGTCTCTCAGTACATACTCCATTCCTCAGTGACTCAAACTCTCCAGCCCTCCCAAAAAAACAAGAATGAAACAACCCGAGAGGATATTAAGACCTCACACTAGGATCCGCACAGCCAAACCAAACCCCGCATGACAAGAAACAAAAGAATAAGGGCGATTGGGAGACGAGAGGAGAAAAAAAGTCATTAGGAGTTTTAAAAGAAGCATTCTATTAAAAGCCCTTTCTTGCTCTCCCTCATTAGCTGAGCATATTTATTTCTGTGTATCTTGTCTTCGTTCCCCTGCGGCCCGCGTACAGAAAACACGGCTGTTGTGAACTGTGATGTGGCGAGGGCCTCAGCCATAGAGCAAGTAAGGGGGGATGCAAGATAGAGGGTGTGTGTGATGTCATCTGTTCATCCATCAACTTTCAAATTGCAAAAGTACCACATACTCCTACTAGTGAGAGACTAATGTATTGGCCAGTCTGATTAATTGGTCAATATTTCATTATTGTGAGATACAGGCTCCGTTATTAAAAAGTATTGTCAGTTCCAAACACGCTGACAGGATTGTCAATAAACAATAAATGTTTCTGTTTTCAAAAGCTTGCGAAGGAAAAAACAACGGACAGATGCCAAAAGACCATTATTAACTACTCTACCCTGTTTGTGTTTCATATTTTATACTACAAAAACAAAGACTTCACATTACTGACCCTGTTTCCTTCCTTCAGAACGGCTCCTGCTTTTAAAGCTTTTTACAGTAAGGCACAGAGTCTAATGATAACAGCATGTTTAAAATGCTACCTTGAATAGTCTCCGTTTTCTTAACATGCTCGCCGACCGATGCCACCGCACTGGAGCTGGAGAAGAAACTGATGTCCATGCCTGTCCTAAAATGGACACCACTGACCAGACTGACCACAACATTTGTGTGCTTACCGTGATTGTGTTAAGCTACACACATGATAGTATTGTGACTAAGCGCTAAACATTTTGCCCTAATAAACCACAATAGTTACAAAGTCTCTTTTCCTCCCTGCATTTGTAATTTTCTGTGTGATTTATTGAAAAAGGAAAAGACTGAATAAACAAAATTAAAGATTTATATGACTAATCGTTGCATTATTTATTTTGTTCTTTTTAAAAATGTCAACAGATACTGCGATAAAAACTTTGGATTTTTGGGCCACAATAATCATGCAGTGAAAATGTGTTATTGTGGCGGCGCTAGCGTGTATAAAGCACACGGCTAAGATAGGGTTAACAATAATCAGCATCAGTGGCAAATCTCCCCCTTTAGCACCTTTGCAAGGGCAGACTGCTGTTTCTCTTCCCATTAAACTATTATTTAAAGGAAGAAAGGACAGGAAAAAACACTTTTCCCCCAAGGGCCATCTTCAAACTCTCTCTCTACATCTCACACACACACACACAAATCCTTGACACAATTTATTTCTATTTTATTGAAATTCCTTCTCAGTTAATTACTGCTATGTTGGAGTGAGCATGTAGCGTTATTTGCATTTCTGGGTCCTGTTAAGCAGTGTTAAACAGCATTGTCACACACACACACACACACACACAAGCGCTAATATCAAGTGTGTAGCTGACGGCAACACAGCGATCGGTGTAGCAGAGCGGAGAATGGGATGAGGGTAGAGATCAAACAAGTGCGTCGTAACAACATGACAAACGCAACGCGCACGTTCAGCCGCCAAAATGCTTGCCAGCCGTTGGGAAAGTGACACAGGCTTTAATTGTTTTCAAAATGAGCGCTTTAAATTAACAACAAGCGATGCTTATCTACAAAATAACAAGGGTATGGGGAAATCACAATAAGCATGCACAGATGAACACGCATGCTGTCTCTACCTGAATGTGTAACTGATTCTATTTTGAAATTTCTGCACTGCTAGCGTCACCAAACAGAACCGCAGACATGATAATTGTTCTTAAATAGGGTTCTTGAAGACTCCAGCTGTCTGCTGTTGGACACACTAAGACATATCTGCCCCAAACGCTAAAAAAACTGAGAAGCCAATGGTTTATGTATCTGTAGGGCTTACAATAGGAAAGTGGGTTTCAGTCTGTAATAGGTTTCTGTCATAATAGGTTTCCGACTGTAATAGAGTGACTGAGGTATGAAATACAATTAACAAAAAAACTCACTTTGTACAAAACTACCAAAAGGAAACAAATACATCTATATAGCCTTACAATCCTGACTGGCAAGATTATACAAACACTTTATCTGAACTTTATTTATAAAATTCATTAGCAAATTTGGAGATTATGAAATCAAGGATGCATTTAACTGCGAGTGATTTTAACAATGAGAAGATGCCGCGTGTACAAAGAACAAGATCTCAACCTAACCTGGCAAAAAGAAACACACTCGCCCTTAGACCTGATGCTGCGAGGACCCTTAATAAGCGCACAGATATGCAGACTCACTCCCACAGACCCCCGTGTCTCCCAGTAAGGGTCTCACACACTTTCACACACTGCAGGTAAAGCTTCAAAGAAGGGTTTTGCACTGCAGCGCCATGCTGGAAAGATATGGGAGGGAAAACAGGAAAAAAGAAAGAGATTGTTATTTAAACAATCATGCTAGTAGGGCTTGTATGAATATAAATTTTGAGGGAGACAAAAAAAAGACTAATAGATGGGCAGAGGGAGAGAAGGAGAGAGAATATTATGCAGTCGTATCTCTGATGACATTACAATGAAAGCTCTTGTGGACCGCTGTTGGTATGTGTGTTTGACATGGAGTGAGAAAGAGAGAGAAAGAGAGAGATAAGAGAAAAGAGAGAGCAAGAGCGTGCGCTCACAGGGAGTCTCACCTGGGCCCAGCACTGCTGCAGCCGTCTGCAGGAGATTCCGCTGCAGAATACCTAATGCGAGTGTGGAGGGGCGTGCCACACGACTCTGTTTTTGGCCCCGGGCCATTCTGTATGATTAAGTCTTCTACACTTAAGGGATAAAGCCTTGCTCTCCTTTTCTCCCACTGGAAGCCATTAGCAGCCCCCCATTTGCAGCTCTGAGTGTGTGCGCGCATGTGGGTATCCTGTGCGAGTCTGCATTTGAATGGGTTCATACCCCTGTGTCTTTGTGTTCCTGCCTTGTTTGTGTGTACGCATGTGTGTGCGCACTCTTGCCCGAGCAAAGTGTGTGTGATTTTGTCAGTACAAAACAGCCCCACGGCACCCTGGGATTAGAGTCCAGCGGCGAGCTGTTTGGACCCAGAGTGCACTGCGGTACGGCCCCCTCATTAGAATCGACCCACGCAGGGCCAATGGCTGCCTCCACAACATCACGCATCACAATCAGAGGCCTGCTGCTTGTCCCTAAGACTCAGCCCTGATGGATCTACAAGCTCAAGCCCTAGACTGCTGCTACCCACATGCAGGATTAATCATGTTGAAGTCCGCAGCTCTAAGGGAGGGGCATTTGATCTCTTCCTGTCTAACATGTGGCACAGACATAATCACTAGAAACGTGTAACACCCACAAAGAATAGCAGCGAGTTGTAGGGTTTAAGATATACAGAATTAAACAGGAACACAATGGAATAGACAGAAAAGCGTACAAGGGGAACAACTGGTGCCCAATTTGGAAAACAAAAGTGGCCATTTTAATCACTTTATAACGGCTACGAGCACTCAAGGCTGTGTGCATTACATTCATTTTACCACTGTTAAAGTTTAAGCTACAATGATGACAGTATAACATATTAGACCAGGTCAGATAATCAACAATATTTAACATCATCACTATTGGCCATTAACAGTGCCTGGGTGGCTTAGTAACATTAATTCTAGTTCCTCCTTGTGCTATTTTCACAATCTACTAACAGCAGTGAATTTGAAAGAAATTAAGTAATTTACTCATTTGATCCCAACAATTTTCAGTCAAGCACTACTCTGCTTTGTAACCTACACAACTCCACCCTAAACCACAAATAAAATCAACACACAGGCTCACTGCATGCGTGGTGGTGCACAACCCAAACCGAGAGCAGTTCCCCTTCAGTCACCGAACACCAGCGTCAAAAAGCATAAGACAATCAACATTTAGATGAACAGATGAAAAGCACCAGGCGCTGCCTGCGGTACAGCTGATTTAACGACCGCTACGTGTGGCTTCATGTGGCCTGTGTTTACTGGGACAGAGAAAAACACATTCTAAATGAAGCGCTACAGCATGCTGTCCATCACTGCCATGTTTCTGGGTTAATGATGCTTTAACGGTCATCCTATACCGACATGCAGTCGCGCCATCAAGGAGAGCGAGAGAAAGAGAGAGAGAGTGTCTTTCATTTCCAGATAATTAATAATAGATAAAAGCCTGACTTGTTCTGCATGGCTTAATAGCTTTTAATAGCAGGGAGAGTGACGGGAACACGCACGGCTCTGTCTCCAGACGCTGGCCTGCAGACCTCCAGAGATCCAGCCATCCTGCTGCAGCGCTGAGGGGGGAGCATACCTGAGCCAGAACAGACCTACACACACTTGTGCACACACAGACACACACTCTCTCACACACTCACACACCCATCCTCACACACGCACACACACATTCTCACACACACTCTCACAGAGAAAGGCATGCATGCTAAAAGAAGGCCATGCACTTACTCAAAACACGCACTCGGGCACAAACACACCCAAGAGAGAGCTGTACACAGGCCTGCTCTCTGAATGGTGCAATTCACCCCTGCCAACAGGCGTATAAAAATACATACTCTCTTTCCCGTAAGCACTACACACATCACAGGCAACCCAGCAAAGATCAATACCCGGACACAGCAGTATGAAGTCATTCAAAAGAGTGGACTCGGCTGTACGGACAACAGGCACACACTAGCGCAATGGTGACCGCAGCACACCAACAGAACATAAACACACACAAATATCTAGGGCTAAAACTCTGTGGCATATGAGACAAACTGCTGCATGTTTTATAGCGATGAGCGGAACATGCAGCAACAAAATTACTGCACAGGAGGGGAAATAATCAATAAAAATCAATAATCAATAAAAGCGCCAAGATATTTTGTGTGTCACAATACTGTATTTATGTATGAAGTTAAATTTGCCCAATAAGAATTTTAAGGGAAAAGTCTATGAGATGATATAATAAACTGCCTCAAGGTGAACAAACTCTAGTATTTGTTTTTGTGCAATACTGCAATTCGAAACAATTTACATATTTCTGATTAACTACAAAAAAAACAACTAGTAGACTGAGCATAAAGAATTACTAATACTATTGACAAAATCTTGGTGAAAATATCACCATGTCGCCCCAAATTCCACTGATATTATACATGTTATCTGACAGAAAAACATTCATTTTTAAAGAAAAAATCCAGAATAATTAAAAACTGAATATTAATGTAAATATATTCATCCAATTACAGTATTTCTGAAAAAAAGTGAGTGTTGAGCACTTTGACAGAAACGACCGCAGCAAACTGAGCGGCTGCAAAATTACTGCACCAATCTTTCCGCAACCAGTCGAGGGGTCAGAGAGTATCAACAATCTTAAATCTAACCAACCACTGCCATCATGACAGCCAGAGTGTGGCATAAAAAAACTAATATTTACACTCAGGCAGCAATTTGTCACTGACACAGCAGCACTGACAGCAGTAGGCGGAGATTTCTATGTCTCTCTTTCACTCCTTTCCTGCAGCCAGGCCTGGTCTGAATGTGGGCCGGATTGTGTGACAGCTCCACCTACAAATACACACCCACACACACACACACAGTGTAATGGACCTGCAGTGAAATGACAGAGAAGATGGAGTGACAGGATTGAGTATTCCCCATGCATGGTACGAAAGCATGGACAGCGGGAACTCTGCTGGGGCCCTTATCACTCAACTGGGTCACCGTGTCCAATCAGGTTTTGGAGGATGGCCCGTGAGGGCAGTACAGGCATTTCCTTCTGGACAGGATGCAGCTGACAGCCTCGCCTTCAAACCATCGCAATCTGAGCGCATTGGCTGCCAGCTGCATCTCGCAGGTCCGCGCCACGCTGGCATTGGTAACGCGTTGAGCCGATCTCTCAGCCTGAACTTGTCCCAGAGGAAGAACTTCAATGGCCTGTCCTCCAAACCCATGCTGAGGGACAACGAGGGAAGCTGATTACCCAAATACTTTTATCAGCGCTGAAACTGCTACACTGCACAAAACGACCTTAAAAACACAAACCAGCTGTACTGTCCAGAAACGCGCTAAAGCGCGGGTGAGAAGCTTAAAGCTTACATGGCACAGGAACACAATGAGAACTGACTGGCCTCAGACCGCAGGCTCCCCACAACACCACTCTAAAAATGCAGAACATTTTAGTGTCTCTTTTCAGAAACGCATATACACTGACCCTGGTCTCTCATAGACTGACTTTTGACCTGTGTGTGAAGTCTGGTCCTCTTTGCAGCTCGTGTTGGTGAAGGACCGCCCACCTAGACAGGAAAACAACGTCTGACTGAAATGCAAATAGACAAACCAGAGTTTGTTTTGACGTACGTGCCAACTACAGGATGGGCTTGCTAAACCATAGTAAGCATAGTAAACTTAAGATTGCTATCATGACATGAAGACTTTCAATTAGCATAAAAACATTCTGGAAATAATTACGTACCCTGCCTATAATTTTGCTTTAAAGTGACACCAACCAGTAAATATGGGCAACAAACTGGGCCACAGTAATGAGGGACAGGAAGTTAACAATGTAAAAGCAGGAAATGGTGGATAGAAAAAGAACAGAAGTAGCAAGAGCTGCTGCATTGTCTTCTGGTGACTCTGGGCTCTTGGAAGAACCTGGACAGCTCAAGTCATAAATGTTCTCTCCTTTTTCTGTTTCTTTCTCACTACAGGCGAGTATTTTGCACTGTCAAGGTCTCTCTCTTTTCTTCCCTAAAAGAAAAGAGGTGTACTGCATGTTTAAGATGATGCCTCAAGTAACTTTGATGTTTTTACAAGAAAGAACCAGAGAACCAAAACCTCTCTGATGTGATGGAAGTCTGCGATGAAACACAGACAAACAAAACACACAAACGCAGAAGCACACATACATCATTTTGTAGTGTAATCTGACGATATCTATTCAGGAAACGTCTCGAAAGCTGCATCGCTTAGGTAATTTGCACCACAAGTCAAACATTTAGGAGTTGAAGTTTAAAAATAATATTGAAATTATATATTTGTCTACAAAACTAACTGCGCCAATTAGTTTTACAAAACTAAAATAAATTTCCTCAAGACGCTATTCTGAGCAAAAGGTAAATTGAAGCAATTTTATTTTTGGTTTTTAGATGTTTTTAAATATCAATTTAGTTTAGTCATTGTTCCATTTGGAACATAATGACAATAAAGACAAAATGTTTTCTACTTTAAAATTTAAACATAATGGCCAATATAATGAAATATAATGACCATGTCTCTTTTGTCCAGCTATGAAATAAGTTATTTTCCACACAAATCACTGGCAACATTAACATCAGAGCTTGTGTCAGTTTGTGTTTCATTAAAAGTATCAAAATGTGACACAAACAGCAGTCACTCTGTGAATTATAAATGGTCTAAAACAGTGTAAACAGTCTAAGCTATGATTTCTAGCGTACACTCTGACAACATGCTGCACCCCACTGTCTTTTAGCAAACATTTCACTGGGGTCATATCACACAATCTGACAGGAAACAAGAAAAGGACAGATGTAAATAAATAAAACTCACACCAGGATTTACTTAGCTTAGCAGTTAAGTTAAATCGTAGCCTGAACCAGCGGAAAAACGCAAATGCTTAAGCACAAAGTCACACATGTAGTCACATTCTGTCTTTAACACTTATGCCACCCCTTACATTCATGGCACATTTTTGGCAGTTGGATACGAGGAACCGTTTCCTAAGGAAAGCCCAGGTGCTGAGAAAACTCTCCTTCCTCTAAATTTCCTTCACACACACACACACACACACACAAAGGCAGTCAGGGCCTTATCAGTTTACCACGATCCTGCTTTTTAACACAAAGTGCAAAACATTAAAGCTTATATATTTATCTTGACACCCTTTGACATGTCTTGTAAACACACTAGCATATACGGTGGCTCCGGCGTGCTTAGAAACGCACACAGATGCAAAGATTCAGGAAAACGTAACCCAGAATGGCATGCGAGTACGCGTTTACATCATACACACAAGAGCGTGCGGCGGAGCTACTGTGTTCACAAGAAGAAAACATAGTCAAAGATTAAAGAGGCCCTCAGATCACATCAGAAATTTGTTTTTCATCTGTCTTGTCTGTCAAAGACAAAAGGAAAAATGTTTCCAATATACCTGCAGTGAGAGAGAGCGACTGAAAGAGAGAGAAGGAGAGGGAGACTGAATGAGAGAGAGGGAGAGGAAGACTGAACGAGAGAGAGGGAGAGAGAGAGAGAGAGAAGGCAAGAAAATGAGCAAAAGAGAACATGGAGGGAAAGCAGAAGTTATTAAACTCGTCTGCTGTGTGTGGCTGTCAGCGAGTGTGACATGAGGTTCAGATCGCTACTCGCTGGGGAAAACTCCATAATCACGTTTCTCCGCCATGATGCCATCAGACATCGGTGAAGTGGGGAAAACAGAAATGGGGGAGGTTAGACCGTGATACAGACCCCCAAACACCCTGTTTACACCAAAGATGGGGAAGAGAGCTTGGAAGTGACGATCACATAAACACAATTCGTCTAGAAAACATTTTACACCAATCAAAATCCAGGAACAACTATGTATAAATGTGACAAAAACACCCTTAAACATGATTGGCTAATATTTTCAGTGGTAACTTCCTGTGGTCTGATTCATCAGAAACAAGGAATGCTCTCCCGGACAGGAAGTGGCCCAGTTAGGTGGTTTATGGTAAAGGATACTCACAGATTCCAGGGCAAAGGTGAGCTCTAAATGTTTCCTCGCATCCATGAATTTTGGACGACAATCCTGTGTATACGTGTATACCAACAATTAAAACAACAAATTAGATATTCTATTAACATTAATTCATAATATTAATGTATCTTTGTTTACTGTATCCGTCTAAATGTTACAAAACATTCTGCTAACCTTACTAAAAAAACGTTTGCTAGCATTGAGACTTTAGCGAACATTAGGCAACATTCTGAGAACATTCCCTGTAAGCCGAGGAGAAAAGAGAGCAGCACTCTATACACAAAGATATAAGAACAAGACTACAGGCTGACGGAGGGAGAGAGAGTCTTAATTGCCTTATCCTGTAGTACAGGCTGGGGAGTGCTTTTTGACTTCAGCTTCCAATTTCACGCTACAGCATTATTTAGTTTGATACAGACTTGATTAGGCATTACAATGTGTCCCTCTCTGAAGAAGCTTTGCGGCTGGTCTGCGTCACTAGAGAACAGATTAACTCCGCAATCGTGCTTCTTCCGAGACCTTCCACTGTTTGTTTTGTCCGCCGGAGACTAGCTAGCGTGTTTGTTTGCGTACAGGGAGTTTATGGAAGGTTCCTATTAAATGAACTCTAGCCGTACTTACAATGACCCTTATTACAGAAGATGACCAGAAGATATAGTGAGTAAAAACTGTGAGTGTTGGGGGTTCGATACTCTTTGACCTTCTGGGAGCCTTTGCTCCCCCCACATAGGAAACAAAAACATGCAAAACGACCAAATACGGTGTCAGTGAACGTTACTTATGAAAGTAACATACTGTACTGGTTATTTGCCTTTATTTAAACCTAACACAATACACTGAAATATCAGTGAGAGACTAAATAATTAACATTACTAATTAGTTAAATATAACTCTCACTGTGAGCAATGTAGCGGTTTATTAGGAAATTAAAAAA
>JBAJNP010003231.1:0-41083 GCA_036877545.1 Yasuhikotakia modesta | reverse complement strand
TCTCTCTCTCCCTCCCTCCCTTATTTCTCAGGTCTCTCATTTCTCACCTCCTCAGTCATCTCTTATCCTCCATTTATTTTGGCAGAAGTGTTTTGAGTCTTGGGAGAATTAAAGAGAAGCTTCAGTGCTCAGCGCACGGCATTATGGGATGTTGGCGTTGTCATGGTGCACGACTAATAGATGCATTTCAGGCATAGATCGTAGATTTTGTTCTAATCTTCAGCACATTGCTGTGAAACCGAGGTATGTTTTATGTAACCGGCCGTTTTCTGTGACCCCAGTTTTCAGCAAAACCAACCCAGAGTGGATCTGTTTAACTGTTTTTTAGAGCGGTCCATGTTTCCACTGGTTTCAGAGCCAAACGATGATGGAAGTGACTGCATTATTCATGACAGTTATGTTAAAATCGTAGCAGTCAGTTACACTTCCACAATGTCTGTCAATAAAGGCATTTTATTTCATGCAAAAGTTCAAAAAGTAAACGGCTAGATTAGCTTAGCTGCGTGTCTGTAGGCCGATTTCATGTGGTGTCGTCCCATTTGTCGTTTATTGTTCAGAAGTATCTGTGTGCGTGTATTGTGTGTTTTTTTTTCTGTCTTTCTGGATGTGTTGCGTTTTGTGTCAGCAGGCGTTTGCCCTGGTGTAAACATCTGTTTTCGGCCTGTGTAATTGGACTAATTAATGTGGTGAGGCAAATACGAGACCTTCTCTCATCTTGGCTTGCATAAATAAATAAAGGAGATGAATAATTGAAACGATGTTAAGTGTAAACATGCAGGATTTTGAGGAAGAGTCTGGTCTAGAGGTGAAGAGTCTTCAATGTTGTGGATGTTACGCATCAGCGTGAGTCACAAACTCTCTTTCAAGGCCGCGTTTGGAAGTTGCTCTCGATGCGAAACGTAGGAGCCAAAATGTGAGAGCCGCGCTTCAGCCTGACTGAAAAACGTATTTGTTTGTTCGCGCTGCTGGATGCTGGCAGCCTCTGAAAGCGATTCTGGGTGGATTTCTGTTGATTCTTAAATATTAATTCCACTAACATTTGACAACTCTCACGTTTTCCCAACAGATCTGTGTTAGGAGAGGATTAGAATTAAACAAACTCCATATGCTTGGCTTCATGCGGCGTTCACGTCCACAGAAAGACGGTTTCTGAAACAAACACCAGCTGAAGGTGCTAATCTCGATGTTTTGTGCTAATTACCTCAGACACACCAGAGAGTTTGGTTTCCATAAACCCTGACATTGTTCTTCATGTCGTAGACTCACGACGCTCTAAGGTTTGATTCTCGATTCGGTTTTGAGGGAAAGTTATTGACGGATCACCTTCTTTTAGCGTCTTTAATCAAAACGTGCGGCAGGTGGAAGCGGTTTTGTCTGTTCAGAGCAAGTTTTGTGTTTCAGGCAGGATTCATTTTCTTAGTCTGAGAAGGGAAAGCAAAAGCTTTTCTTGTTGAAGATCAGTGACGCGCAGGCAGGTCTTGCTCAACAGTGTCTTCAGAGTCACAGAAACAGGGTTAAAATTGTCGGTATTGCATCGGTGTTTATTTCATATTCTGCTGCAGAAAATTTAGAAACTTACAGGTAATTTAGCAGAGGTTTGTAAAACTCAGCGTTGAAGAAGAGCTAAAATAAGACTGTGAGTTTGGAGAAAGAAATATGCAGAAAAGAAAAAAGAGACAAACAAAGACAAAAAGCAAAACAAGCACTATTTGTAAGACTTGTGGAGTATGGATTCAAAAGAAAACTTCATTTTGCATGAAAAATAAAGTGATATCTTTACTTTCCATACTATATATGTCTATTTTCCTTGGCTGTATGTATCCAATGTCTGTGTTTTCTCAAATAAGTAATGATGTGGCTAATTTGCTCTCTTCCAAAACCTAGCAAGCTGCCTACAGAGACATTTCATGACATGGCTATTCCAAAAACTTGGTAACTTAAACTTTGTTTTAGCCAAATTCAGAGACGGCATCACACGTTTTCTTGGCAGAGAGGGAAATCCCAGAATGCAATGCGACTCACTCTGTGAAAATATAAAAAGATGGCAGACAAGGCAATAGAAAAACTGCTTGTTTAATTCAAGCCTGAATAAAAAACAATGTGATTATAATTGGATCATATCGGCTGGAAGGCGACTTGTTGTTTGTAGGCAGTTTGGGTTTTGCGAGTCTGTGTGTTGATGCAACGTCTCTAAATCAGCTGTACGCCTTAACCTGTCTCTCTTTTCATCACTTCTCTTCTCTGTTCTGTGTTTTATCTTTTCACTGGATTGCTGTGTCTTCCTGACAGTCTGGCTTCAAGGTTAGTACTGCCTTACTTTCTGAGAGCTCCTCTCAGCTTCATTTATAATAAATATTGTGTCGCTTAATTGAATGGTTCAAACATCATAAACAGGACAGTCATCATTTACTCACGTTCATCTTGCATCAAACCTGTGAAACGTTCTCACAACGTTAATGCTAATGTTTAAAATGATTCAATCTTTAATTTTAAAATGCCTGATCATTAAAAGTGTTCTTGGTTTTTTTTTTTTTTTTTTTTTAAATAAGTTACAACGACAGATTACAAACCCTGATCAGACCGGAAGTTGGATCTGTTCTGTCCATAAACTCATCAGGTTCTGATGGGTTACGTTAACCGGGTCATTTCTACCTTTAGACAAAGCAAAACGTTTTAAAGAAAGTCACACGGGTTTGGAGTTACATAATGGTGAGTAAATGATGACAGAATGAGGTAGTTTTTAAAACGGGGCTTAAAAAAAAACCTTAAAATCAGTTTAAGGGAAGTTGTAAAGGGTAAGATGTGTGGTTTTTGGGGGGCCGGTGGGGAAAACTGTATCCCCTGATCGTGTGGAGTAACTCAGTGTTTGATTGTGGTGTTTTTTAGCCCTTGGGCGAAACATTTAACCTCAATTTACTGCTGTTGCCTCTTCCCTCCCCTCAGACTTCCTTCTAAAGTTTCTATGGAAAGAAACGAAATTGCTCTGACCTGAATTGATTAAAGGTTCAAAGAACAGAATGAGGAAACCTCGTAGGGTCAAACAGACGTCACAAACAGAAGAGCTTGTCTTATTAATTCACATCAGATTACCTGTAAAGTCTTTAGAGGCTCCAAACCATCTCAAAGCTTCTGTTGTGTGCGAGGGAAAGATCACGTGACCGGTCGGGAAAAACAGACGGGAATGTGGGAGAAGGGGAACCGGCGAGATCCTGACAAACTTTTCTCAGAACGTCTAATTAAAGTGTGCAGAACCTTCATCAGTCGTTTCTCTCGAGTCGTGTTGAGAAACTCTGTCAGCACACGAGGAGAATTTGTGAATGCAGCTTGTTTATCAGGTTTTGTCTCTAGTTTGGTTTGAAACAGATTTGTCAGGTTTTTAGTTTTTCCCCTGCTGTTACTGTCCTAGAAAACAGGCATAACGTTGCGGGAACGTTTGACAGGCGAGTCATTCTCTCTGCTTCTTCTCCTCTTTGTTTGTTGCTCTGTTTTGATGCACAACAGACAGAAGGGTTTGATATGTGAGCGTAATGAATGAAATGAATTCTCCCCAGCGTTACACGTTTGCTTCTGAGCTGCAGGGTCTCCATTTCCTCTACAAATGCCTGACAATAAATGTGACGTGTTCTGCTCCCTGATGTACACATGCTCTCTCTCTCTCTCTCTCTCTCTCTCTCTCTCTGTGTCTCTTTCTCTCTCTGTCTCTCTCACTGTTTTGTTTTTGTAACATGTTTTATTGGCATGACAAATATTTGTACATTCATTTAGTCAAAATGAGTGTTTACATCCAAATGAAACCAGAGAAAAAATAGTGCAAAGCAAGAAAAAAGAAAATAAGTAACACAAAACAAACAGCATAATTGTCAACGACTGGGTTAGTGATGTTAAAGAGTAAAAGTTAGTTACAAATTAAGGTAAAGCTAAACAGAATAAGTCAGATAAAACATGTCAATAAATTGCAGTAAATTTCTTCCTCATCTTTCACTTTCCTCTGTTGTGTAGTTTCAGTTTGTTGTTTCTGTGAGAGTTGAGGCCGGTTCTCCTGGTTTCTCTCTCTGTATTGTGGGAAATCTTTGCTTCTGGCCTCCAGTGATGTTCAGCTCCAGCTTCAGGTGTGAAGGGCACAGATCCACTCAGACAGGGAGATCTGCTTCTCTGTACGAACACCTTTCTGCTGTTCTGTTATGTCTGTGTGCTTTCCAGTTACCTTTGGCTGGCCTGGCCTTGAGGCCGGCCGCATAATGAACCAGATTAGTCAAGGGCTGGAGGGATGGTCTCTAAAGACCGCTCCACGCTCGGACGGATGCTGGCATGCAGGACGGTACGGCGGAGAGGTGGGACGCCCGTGGTGCACCTGGCCACAGATCGTTCTCCTGGCAACTTTGTAGGCCAGAACGTATTAGACTTGAGGAGTTAGATCTCGCCGCAGACAGAAGCGTGGAAATGAGTCTTGCTATCACGTAGCGGCCTGTAGGAGCAACATCTGCCAGCGTTCCTTCACCTGCTGTTAGAGAACGTCAGCGAGGAACCAACATTTCCTGCCTTTTATTAGCTCAGAGCTTACAAACATATCCTGAATACCGGGAAAGAGATTTCCGGCCAATATAATGACACGTGACTTTAAAGAACGACTTCGAAAGGAATGAGGAATGGGGTAAACACACACACACACAAACATTTTGCTAGCAGCACTTTGATGGTGTCTCACCCTACATGTGTTGGTCAAACAGGTCGTGGTTGTGATAAACAGAGATGTTTCTGTCCTTAGTCAACCTCTGGCTGTTTATTCCATCTCAGATTGTTATTGTGGGCACGCTCATGTGCAGTACTGTCAGCTGAAAACTCCAAAGAAAAAGAAAAATGGCTTCAAAAAGATTTTGGATGAAAACGAAATCTCCAGTCTTTGGTGTTGAACAGGCCACTCATAAACACGCTGGAGTAACACACGCTCTTTGTTTTCATCCCGTACTGTGTTATGATGGATTTATTTCTTTAACATTTATTTCCCTGCATGTTCATCTTTAAATTGCCCCTAGTTTAATCATTGGGTTTTGTTGAATGGTTTTACGTGTCAGGTGCAATTGAACGTTGGAATAACGTTTTCTTTACGCCCGATGGGCCTCATTTCTCCTGTTAAATGACCACAGAATGGAGTTGTTTAGAAATGTAGTTTCATATTATTTTGGGAAAGGAAACGTTGAAAGAGTGATGTTGTATTTTGAGAACTTGTGCATTGGAGATGTCTCATTCATCTTGGAGTTTCTTTGTTTTATTTTTCTTTCGTATTAGACGACCACGCAGTGGCGGTCAGCGAACAACAACAGCATTTGCTTTTGGCTTTGGACGAACGCCACGCCGTGGCATCAGGTCGCCAACATGGACCCAGTCGTCTCCGAGGCGTAATTTGGAACAGGAAGTACTAAAGCAAACACGAGCATTTTTTGTTGTTGGTTTGTTTTTGAGAGGTGTTTACGAGTTGTACATTTCAAAGGCTTCATTATGCTGACGTTCGAAATATCTTTATAGTCCAAAGTTAACAGACTTTCTGATGTTTGTTCGCACTCTCCAGCCAGTATCATGAGAATTTCCAAGCGCTTTCAAGCCTGTAAACATAGCCTGAAGCTGTCTTGGATATGAATTATTAATTTTGAGATCTGGACCAAAATACTGAATTAATATTTTTGATGGCATTCCAGAGTTCAAGCACCGTGAAAATAAGATTAATTAAAAAGCGTGAGGTTAGTCTGGAATGTCGAACTTTATCCACACGGAAAAACGTTAAACCAAGAAACCCTGTGTGAGCGCGTTGCTCTCCGATGTTCCTCACGCATGTTTGCTTTGAATTTTTCTGCTTGCATTAAGACGTATCATTAGTGTTTCCAATTAAACGGAGAAATACAGCAGACTCTCACAGATCGTCTCTCACGCTGCGTCTCTTGTGGCTGTAATCACTCCGCAGGTGTACTTTAATCTCAGTTTTGATATTATGGAGCGTAACGCAGCTCAGCAGAGGCCTGCCAATGATGTCGGGTTTGTTCTGTGTGTTCCAGGGTTTTGTGTTTTAGGAAAAAAGTACAGGAAAGATTAAATGAATGAATCCTTCTGCTGTGTAAATGGTGCTGCGGTTTATTTGTGTAACTTCAGTGTGTAGAGACGTTTCTGTCGAGTTGTTCATGTGTGTTTTTGCTGTGTTAACAGAAGGGTGCGAGATATTTGGGTGATGTAATTGCGTGTCAGGAAATGCAGGCATATGCAGTAAATGCGGATTTTACTGCCACATGCAATACAAGATTTTTTTATCTGTTATTTCAGATTTAATATTTGCTTAATTTTAAATGTCTTATTTAGATTTACTTATTTTGCGTTTTTGTAAAATTCCTAGACTGCGTTTATTTCCAGGTTTTAATTAGATTTGAATCCCATTTTTCAATGTGGTCTCAGATTTTTGGACGGCTGTATACTGTATACATCCCAATGTGTTGTTTGTTTTGTGTGTGTGTACATGAGATTGTGTGCTTTAGTATTCAACTGACTTTTTTGGGGTAATCTTTAAGAATGGATGTTAAAAAAATGGGTTTGATTCAAACTAACTTCTTGCTGGTTATATTAGTACATGTTGGCTAATGTATGAAACGGGAATGCTAGCAAAACCTGAAGTGTGTTAGTTGTGTTTCAGTGGCACTGTGTGTACCTGTACCTGTGTGTGCGGTCTTGATTTGTTTCAGCGTATCAAAAATACATCACAACCGGTGAATTACCTCCAAATCAGATGTTATTGTGTGTCTTTAGTGTTATAGAAACGTTTCCTTCATGAACTCTGTATAATGGGGTTACCTATCCCATCGCATCAGGCCTCAAATGGAGACGTATAAACATATAATCAAAACTCTGAGTAAAGGGTTGGAGCACAAGCCATAAAAACAGTTTAGCTGCTTATTGGAAATGCAGCTGAGCCAAGCAGATGGCTTGGCTTTGCTCTGGAAACTGCAAATAAGAGCATTCCAGTATATTTATGACCTGTTGCACAAACTCCCCTGTGACAGTCTTTCTTTTTTCCTTTGTTATATAAAAAATAACATTTGAAAGTTGGTCATGTTATCTTCAAGATTGTGTTTTGACAGCACTGCATCATTTCCAGTAACGGATTCAGCAGCGAAATTATTTGCGGCCGTTTTATTGCATTCTTTAGTAGCTCTGAAATTAGGCTGTAATTAGGACTCTTGTGGAGCGGCGACGCGCATTCGAATGTTAGTCTTAACCTCAATTGCAGAGACCTCAATAACGTTTGAATCTGTAAAGTATTGCATAAAACAGCAGATGTAATTCCAGTAGAGCTTCTCTCTTCATCACCCGCAATCTGTCAACACGCCCTGCGATTCTGCATGACTGCGCGCTGCGGCGTCACATCCAAAGACACGCATTCCACCTATACAGTCAAGCCCTGTGCTGCAGAATGTGGAAAAAACACCTCGGGACCTTCAAAAGATGGAAATACAAACACCAGACGTTTCTTTATGACATGCATGTCACCAGACTAGCGCTGACCTCAGATCTGTGTGTTGCAGCTGCATGCTGATGAATGCACGGGTGAGTTTGTGCACCAGGAGCCAAAAGACTGTGGGTTCTCTCTGGTACTTTCCACACAGAGACTCCAGTGTTCTCAAGACAGCTGATCTAGAAGAATAATCGGGTTCTAGCCGTGGCTTGGCCTCCTTTCTGCAAAGCTTGTTGGGCATCACCTTGCTTCATTGTGTACCCACCACAGACCCTTCTGCAGCGGTCAGATGAGACCAGCTCTCTGTGTAGCTTTACTGGCACAGATAGACGTAGCTTGTCGTATCCCGTAATTGCTCTTCATTTACTTGTGTTGTGTGTGTGTTGGGGTGGTGCTGGAGGTTTTAAAAGAGCAGGAACACTGAGAAACTGTGTGAAGATTATCTGTTACATCTGTACAGGGTGGAGGGCTGGTGAGGCTAACAGGTTTTTGTGTCCTGATCAAGTCAAGATGACGATGGGTAACCGATCCTGAGCGTTGATGCTGTCAGTCGTGGCAGACACGTAAACAGGAAAACCGATGCAAACTGTGACGCTCGTCCGGTCCGGTCCTGTCCGCCCAAAGCGATCTCTCCATCTCTGTTTCATTTATTTATTTATTCCAGTTTCGTTTCGCTCCGTGTTCCTGCGTGTTTGTCGTGCCACAGCGGAGCGGAGGGTGTGAGCGCTGCAGGATAATGAGAACAATCCCACAGCTACAACACAAGCACACTGTCTTTCATTTGTAACGCTGTTTGATCCAGAGAATTCAGTCCTGATGTCTTTTGTTATCATTTCAGATAAGCTGGAGTTTATTTTGCTTCTTTTACTGGCTCTGCTGCTTGTGCTTGATTGTGTGCATGTGTCTGAGAGACTGTAGATCCAACGTTGTTAATAGTTCATAGCTTTATTATATGTATAGATTGTATGTTTAGATTATTCTTAATTCTGTAAACAGTAAACTACTGTAATAAAATACATAGCGTTACATTTACATTGTTTTTTTGTTTTTTTTTAATTGCAGTACTGTTTACTGTACACAATATTTTACAAATAGCATTTGAAACTGTATAAAGTACGCAGTGATAAATATGGATGTTAATATGTTTAATCAAGCAAAAAATTACTTTAGCAGTGTTTTAACTTTTTATTTAATTTTATATAAAAAGGTTTGTTGTCTTATTAAACACAGAAGACGGACATGCTAAAATTCACGCTATTATATGTGCATTGAATTGTGGGATACAGTATGGTACAGTATTGTGTCACTACCAGTCTGGTTTTGGCACATGCCTTAAACATTTTGTTAAACATTATTAAACAAGTGCCCAGTTTGCATACTGCATACTTCTTTTTATGCTAAATAAATAAGTAACTCTTAACTCAGAATTAATCGTGTCTGAATGAAGTGTGTTGTTGTGTTCCTGCAGGCAGATGAAAGATCAGACCAAGAAGGTTGCTAATCTGAAGCACAAGGAGCAGGTGGAGAAGAGCAGGAACGCTCAGCTGTTGGAGGAAGCGCGGAAGAGAGAGGACAACATCAGTGAAAGTTCTCAGCAGATCAAGGTGAAGCAGAGACGTTCAGACAGGTTTCAAACACGCTCCCTCTGAAATTTAACACGCAGTGACACTCATGAACTTCTTAAGAGGCTCAGTGTCACAGAAAATCTCTAGAAGTTATCCACAATAGCTCAAATCTCTGTGCAATGCTTAAAGGTTTTCCTCTTGCGGTGCCTAAAAACACAATTCTTCAGAGCTATCCGTCTTCTCTCATTTGTAAAAGTTTGGATGTCGACTCTGGTTCCTCATTTGAACATTTTTGGAATTCCTCTCAGGTGAAGCGAGAGCTCAGGTTTCCCCATTGCAGACCACATTCACGCATCTCCTGAACTTGCGTCCCTCTCCTGTTGTGATTTTTGGATTTCAGGAAAAGGGAAAAGCAGAGAATGAAATAGGACGCAGCTGAAAATGATTCCACAACGCAGCCGCAGGATCCGTTTTTTAATCATAAATTATGGCCTTGTGATATTGAGGTAGAAATGCCAGCGTCATTATCGAGGTATCAGCAGCGAAGCGACTCTAGCCGTGTTTAGTTTGAGCAGCATTACAAATACAAGCTACCTCATCTGAGGTGATGTAACTGTCATCATGTTGACTGTTTTAGCCTCAGTTTGACATGGGGGTGAGACGGAGACAAATCAGAGAGGGACGGTGGTCTGTGGTGGCCGTTTTTGGCTAACTGTGAGTCAGATACAAGATCCAGAGTCAGCAGTTAATGTGTAGAAGAATCTCCAAGCAAAAAGTCCCAGTTATATGGAGAGGCTGTTTTTCCTCTTTGTCTGTGACCTCTGGACAGTAATGCCCCGTTGGCCTTCTCTTTGTTGTGGTTTTTGTATTGTTTCTGGCTATTGGTTTGTTCCCTCAATCATTCTCCATTTTCACATTTCCTTTTCCTCTGTTCTTTGTTTTGATTTGAGTTCACATGCTTTATTTTCTGACAGCAGGATTGATGTGTTATCGGCCTTAGACCTGCGCTACCCAGCAACTGGCGCGCTTCGCGCACGCATGAGGACGCGCTGCGGTCGCGCAGAGCTCGTTTACGACTTCAGGGCCCCAACTTTCTCTGTGGGGTCACGCTGTGGCTTCATCTCCCCCGTTCGGAGCGCCCTGATGGGGCTGCATGGTGGGCCTCGTGTAGGAAAGATCCTGGAAGCTGCAACGGCTGCATCCTTCGGCCAAAACCGTCAACCGCCACCTTTTCCCACAAGCACGTCACGCTCCAATGTTGAGGCCCAGAGAGCGTGCTTCAGAACAGCCCTGAACTAATAGCCACACGCTATTGGATACACAAGACATATTTGGAAATGGAACTGATTGGTATGGTTACCGTGGTCCTGATCCAATTGGTTGGTCAGGGTGAGCTCAGAGAGGTTAACTCAGGACACTGTTTGGGCCACTGTGCTGACCCTGGACTAAAAGTGGTTCCAATAACTTCTCAATCAATTATAAATGTTTCCATAAGAACTTAGAGGTGGGATGATATGTCGGGGAAGAACAGCAGAGCTTCACAAACGTTCAGGACAGCAGATGTTGTCTTTGGAGAAGGTTAGATGATCGGATGGGTGGGACAAGTCAACGGGTTTAGTCAGAGCTACTTTCTTTTGGTTTTCCCTTCTCCAGTGGTGCCATGGGGCAGATTCCACATGATCAAACAAAAGTTTGCATTAATCAGACCTCTAATTAATGAAGACTAGCCTGTAGTTTCTATAGGATGACATATGGGGTCCATAAGTTTGTAGAGAGTCCAGAGTCCTGCAGCGCAGGTTTGATTGTGACTTGTTCTTCTTTATCGTTCTTCTCCATTTTCATGTATCTCTCTAGTCAGTGATAAAAGATAAGATGGCAGTTTTTATGGGGTTCCTTGTTTCTTTAACTCCAGAGGTATTTTCCGCCGGATACTGAGTTCCCAGACGTACGATACACACTGAATCATCAAGCTCCCCTCCTGCCGCTCAAATATCATCCGCTTGAGGAAATCAAGACCTGCGCTGGGAACCAGAGAGAAGCAGGATGGAGAAAGACAGCGGGGGAGAGAAGATGACATTATAATGAAGCCCCGTAAATACCTGTTTAACTGCGCGGTCGAGTCTGTTCTGTTTTATTGCAGCTCCAAATGCCCCCATTCCCAGCATGCATTGCGAGCAGAATGCCCCGCTGTAGCCTCCATATTGGCCCACATTGGAGCTCAAGAGATGGTGGAGGAAACGACAAAGAACAAAGAAACTGCAGAAGGCAAACACTGGCCTGATCCGCATGAGGGCCAAGAAGGGTAAATGTGTTCGTAATGTCCCCACAGGTGCCTTGTGTGCTGTTGTAAAAAAACACTAGCGCTGTAAACCATTAGAGACGATATGCACTTATAAAAGGCAGTTGTAAGCAATAGGTCTTGGCTTTATAAGTCTCTCAGCCGCTTTTATGTTTGGCACATTGTGATCCTGTGTGGTTGTAAACATCAGCACAGATGCAGAAACTCTAGAGCAACACCTTTAGTGTGCGATCGTGGGACTGTATTCTTTAACTGTATTTTTTACTAGTCAGGGTTCACGGTTTTAAGTGTACTTAATAGCACCGGTGGTCTTTTGTATTCATGAAATATTCACAGTAAAGATTTATGAAGCAGGTCACATCTGCACTGACGCGGCGCGTGATTGGTCTTTTGCATTGCGTGTGCACGCTTATAGACCAATGAAAAGAGTCGACAGGTGATGGCGACACGCTGGAGTTAATAAAGCTGAAGTGCTGCAGGCGAATCGTAGCTTTATGGTCCTTTTTAAACACGCAGATATAAAACAGTCAAACAGAAGCATTTTATGACTGGCTGGGTGGCTGCAGACGCTACTTTTGTGGAGAGAAATGTTTCACGCTTCCCTTTAGTTAGTTTGAAGACTTTTTATTTAAAATAAAATAGCTTTGTTTCCAGAACAGCTAAAAATCTTATTTTTTAAAATCACCCACCCGTCAGATGTTACCTGTTAGAATATCTTTCATTTTGTAAGGGCAACATATATAATGCCAGTCTAGAGAACTAGAAAGGGAAATCTTTTATTTTTTTGACAGCATTTTTAGAAACAGTGTTGCTAGCTGGCATTGGAGAATCTTAGCCAATGGTACATCTTGGTGGGTCTGGAAAAATCAGCTGTTAGCTTTAAGCAAAGCATTATGTTTCTTGAATAGCGTGTTTGACCCAGTGATGAGGGTGCGTGTAGAGAACCATCTTGGGATTAAATGTTACGTTACTGTCTTGGACAAATTAGTTTTGGCAGTTTCAGGTTTGGGGATTTTTTTAGTTTGCGAGGTCTTTGTGGAATGTTCTAGAATGTTCCAGTCTGTCTTCCAAACCTCTGAAGACTGACGAGAGATCAAGCTGCAGCGGTAACGGCGAGCAGAGGTGAAACAAAACTGTGGTAAAAAAATCAGCTCAAAGTCGTCATCACTAGCGCGGTGGCGAGAGGCGTTCTCAACACTCCGAGGGAAACGGAAAGAGAGAGAGGTAGAGCGAGGCGGGGAGAGACTTAAAGATGGAGAAATGGAAATGGTGCAGGCGGGAAAGAGAGAGGTGATGTGTTTTTCGCACATGAAAGTCTTGATTCTACCACTCGTCACCTCCTGAGCGTGAGCAGGTCAGATGAGAGGGAACAGACGCCGGCTGTGAGTGGATATCCAGAGAGGTTTTGGGGGGAAACTGTGGTCCACACAGAGATGTTGTTCAGTTGTTTCATCCCTAAAGCGCGTGACAGGAAATCTCTAGTATTCCTTATGTTCCTGTTAAATAAGTGTATTCTGCTGTTTGTTACTGAGGTGTTGTAGCTTTTGCCTCTCTAGCGCCATCTCTGTTTAAAGCCTAACAGCGCAACGTATGGGTGGATATTAAAAGCCCATTTTAAATTATTGCACACGTCTCTGTACTTTAAGCTATAACAAAAACACAATTTTCCTGTATGCCTAATGACTACATTTGTGTTCATTATATGCTAAATCATAACAAACTGCTGGCTGGAATGAGAGACAGTTTTCTGTGGTCTTGCTAACACTTTATTTTGTTGTTCTGTTTTCTGTTGTCTTCTCAGCGAACTCAAGAGGTTTCAGCTTCTACAAACAGTACAGAGGAAACGTCTGACTGGAGCTGAAGAACCGATCCATTTTTGATCCACTTTAAATCTGATTTCTTTGGTGATTTAACATATAGGTTATTGAAACAAAGTCTTGGGAGACAGTTTTAGAGGTTTCGCTCTTTCCCATTTGATACCAGCACTAGAAAATAACTGCACAAAATGGCTGCCACTTGTTTAAAAGCTCAAGTGTTACATCTGATAGCCATCAACCCCATATGCAGCCCCCCACCTTCTTAATTCACTTGAGTGCCGCTGTTTGCACCCATCTTTGCTTGTCTTATGCTAAATGTTTAGCTTCAGGCTGTGAGACGCTTGTTTCTCTCATTCTAGTGGGTTTTTTTGTCATGTACATTCACTGTTGGCTTTGAAACGGCTCCAGAAGATTTCCTGCTGAGGACAGAGTTTCCCCGCAGAGATACTTTGATGATAATGACCTTTTAAGTTGGGGGGGCTATTTTATGGTACTTTCTGGCCAGACACCCACACGCACAGTGGAGCAATGATCACAGAACTGTGAATTAAAGGTCAGTCGGCCACCCACCGGAGGTGGAGGGAGGAGAAACCTGAAGGTCTCGCACACCTGGCTAATGTTTGTCCTGAAACCGTGACGGGAAAGTAAATATTTTTGGCCTAAACTTGATGGTTCTGTTCCAAAGGCTAGTGAGGTTTTTACAGTTTGAGGTTTTTAGTGAGGTTTCAACAGTTTTCCATTAGCATTTTGCTAATCTGTATTATATGAGACAAACGCTGACAAACATTTACCCTCATGTCATTTCAAACCTGTTTGTTTTTTGCTTAATAGAAGATGTTTTGAGGTACATTGGGAACGATTGACACCAAACCACTGAGACATTTTTTTAAATATCTTCTTTTGTGTTCCACAGAAGAAAAAGTCATTTATGTTTGAAATGACAAAAGGTGAGTAAATGATGTAAATTTGTTTTATTTTGGAGTTAACTGTCCCTTTAATATCATTTTGAGGTAGAACATGCAGATAACCCGAGTATGAGGAAGATTGCAGAGGAAGAAGAGACTGATTTAAAGGATGCCAGATAGAAAAACACATCTGAGGAGGTCAGAGAAGTGATGTAAACAGTGTTCATGGTTCTCAGGTCTGCAGGAACTTCGTGACTCAGGGCTTTAATATCCAACTCTCCTGGGAACTTTTTAAGTCAGTCAAGACTAGCTTAGATTGTTTATCTGCTTGTCACTCTCTGTGGTTTAGTGCTTTTTATTAACAGCCTGCAGAGAGGAACAAACCGGCGAGTTCAGTGGTGGTGTGGCAGTACAAACTCAGCGGAGGAATGAGGTGAACAATGTGTCCTAGTTTAGTCATTTCTGAAGATGAGGATTTGTGGCATTGATGAAAACGGATCCTCTGACATTTGCAAATTGTTCTTGTTTTACATTCAATTGTATGAAAACAATTTTGTTAATGTATTTTGACTAAATTGAATTTAAATTTGAATTAGATTTGACTAAATCGAATTAAAAGCCACGAAATGTCTAGTTTTTACTTCTGGAATAATGACAGAACCACTGTCTTAGCTAACTGTGGCTAACGTTTTGCTATTTCTTATATTATTATTGTTCTTTCCTCATTCAATAACTGTCTTCAGCATAAAACAGGTTTGGTTTTGCGCTCGTGTTTTGCACTGCGGGACTCGCTGACGTTGAGTTTGTAGTTTCGAACTGAATGCGGTTCAGGCTGGTGAAATGTTTTTACGTTTGTTGGCCTACATGTCGACCGCAGCCTCGCTGCTTCAGAGGAATGTTACGGCACAAACCAGATCCAGCATCGGCAGCTCGGAATTACATCCTGATGTTCTCATGTCTTTAATAGACTTCCAAGGTCTTTTTATTAGGCCTGTTTGTTGGCTGATATCGTTTGATGTTAACATGCTTTTGGTTTTCTTGACGCTTTCCGCAGCCGGAGAGGATGGACACCTGCTGTTCTTTCCCGGTTCTTCCGGTTCCTCCCACGGGGAAAAATGACTTGGCTGTATGGTAATTGTTTTAAGGAACATCTGCTAGTAAATCTTCTCCACTGTTTCTGTCTTTCAGGCTCTGCGTGGATCATCCTGCTGTTTTCTTCTGACATGTGGCTCTGAAGCCGTTCCACTAATAAACTCAAGTTGATTTTAATTTTAAATGTAATTGCCAGCGCGAGTGTCAGAGGAACATAATAATTCTTGATGTCCATTAGTCATCAAGAAAACGAAGATAATGTTGGACATGAAGTAGTTTCATCTTTATCTTATTAAAACGGTTGTTTGAGTGTTAATGATATATTAGACATGTTTACAGCCACCAAAATTGTATCAATATCCTGCCAAGATTTTTTTTTTTTAAGAAATATTGCTTTTGACAGTTAGCATGCGCATCCACGTTCCATCACAAGCGCTGGCATAATTTCACATTTAGTCATTGGTGCACCAGACAGCGTGGGTACCGGATTAATCCTGTGCTGCTTGTGTTCTACAAATACTGTTTCACTGGTTCAGACGTCCCGGAAATTTGGACATCTCTGGTACCCACAACACAGCAGTCCTAATATTAGACCGGTACGCCAGTGCCAGGTTTAATTTCTGTCTCCATGCGGCGTGGGACGGCGCTACGACACTACGAGCGCATTTTTCTAGTGCTGCGCGTTCCAAGGCGGCCGCAGATGGGAACGGAATGATCTCATTTTAATGGGAGCACTTTGAGTCGCATGTATGTGTGAGTGTGTCGGGCAGCTGCGAGTCATTTCTGCTTTTGGGTTTTTGTTTTACAGACGGATTCCTGCTCATCTTCTAATTGGTTGAGCATTCTGTACGGCGCTGGAGAGATTCCCCGGCGAGTACCGGCCGGTCCCTGCGGTACAGCATGTGTCTTTGATTTGTGGCTTCCCTGAGGTGTCTCCTCCTATCATTTGTGCGGTTTTGGCACCAAAGGCATTAACGTAATGAGATACTGACCGAGTAAAAAGGATTACTGTCGCTTTAAATCAAACCAAAGTGATTGCGGTCGGCCTGCGAGAGGAACGCGTTAGCTCAAAATAAGATCGAAGACCTAAAAAATGTCTTTTTGTACCGCATTCTGTGAACTGTAACTCCGCCCCCCTCGGCGTGTCCTGAACTTCCTGTAATTGCTGACTCCGGCCGATGGGACAGATGCGTCTGGTTATCTCAGTACCTTCATGTTGCCTCTCTTAGCAGGAATTTGTGGCGTGGGAGATGAGCACAGTGGCTGTGAGCGTCTGGCTCTGAATGCGTCAGGTCTCTGGCTTGATATGGGAAGCTTTATGCCTTTAGCTGGAAGGCAGTTTCTCAGCATGGAGGCCATTAGCGCTGTATACCCACATTTGTATGAATGGAAGTTTGTGTGCATGAGTGTCTGAACGGGCCTGTTTGCTCACTGTTGTACGCCAGCGCGCATGTTTGTAGGGTTTGACTCTGAGCGCCCCAGGCCTGCCAAACGAGTGGGGAGTTTTTGTAGCAGATTTTGAAATGCAGGGGGAAAATGAATTGTGAATGTTCCCTGAAATGGAGGAACGTAATGAACTCAAGATCGTTCCCGTATCCACAACCCCTCTGGATTCTTTCCACCTATCCCACAATGCCTGTTCATTTGAGTCTCCAACTGTTAGTTTCTCTTGTATCTGTCACAGCGTTTCTTAACCTCTTTTGTTTAATGCACCCCCACAGTCCCATCAGTGAGACTGATCGACGTCTAACAAGAGTTCCTGTTCGCACATATTACCCACAATCCCTCACGGCTTACTGATTTATCATTTAACATGATCTTTTTTTATACAACTGTGTGATTTGTCAACGCAATAATGCAGTCAGTCTGCAATAATCACAAATGTGTGTATTTGTACGGACAGACAGACCTGTCTTTCTCATCTGGCAGTCATTGGTCAATTTCAAGGTCATGATAATGAGATCTTAGCCTCCATTTCTTCAGGGAAGATCGTCTGAACAGAGACACTTGAGGTTGTGTTTTCACTCTGACAGAAGACTCGCCTGAATCATCAGAGCAACAGACGGTGGGTTCATGAGTCACATGACTGAGACGGACAGCTTTGGTTTCCTCAGACACCGCAGTCAGACAGTTCACAAAGTCTGAACCTCACACACTGACAGCCGTTGCCTGAACCACCTGTTCTGTGTTTGTGTTGATGAGCAGTCCGGTAAAAAGAATATAATTGTGTGTATGACACTGATGTATAATGAATAATTCAATTTAAAATAAAATAAACATTTATCTTCATGTGTCAAAAGGATTTGGAAAATGTTTTGGGCTGATTTTGGAAACGGTAGTTTTGTGTTGACATCATTGCAAACAATTTAACATTTTGTGTGTTTGTTTTTTTCCCAGGATTCTTTGCGTCAGAAGGACGAGCGGATTGAGGAGCTGGAGGAAGCGTTGCGTGAGAGCGTTCAGATAACGGCAGAGAGAGAGATGGTGTTGGCGCAGGAGGAATCTGCCCGCCAAAACGCTGAGAAACAGGTGAGAGATCCAGCAAAGGCTTTCAGACCCGAGTCACGACAGAAACTTACACGCTGATTGATTTTAGGGTTTGCACATTATATTCTATTACCATATTTTAACTTTCAGGTCAGTTTTTGTCAGTAACCAGAGGGAATTAGTGATGGCAACACATCGCACCGTGTTGTGTCATGTGGTAGCTTATATGACAAATATACCAATTTAAAAAGACTTTATTCTGTAAGACTTGTAAGACAGATATCAGATCTCGCTTGGCAGTCACAGTCTCATTTGCTTTTATTGTTTGCAAACAGCAGCTTGAATGTTTTTTTAAATGGGTATAAAAATAGTGACAAAATTCTCACATTTTGGCTGAAATTTTTTTTTAACTGCCAACATGGTGCCGTGAAAAGCAACCGTCTGTTCATTGTAGAAACATCCACTTCCTCCCAGTCTAACATGTCTTGTGTTTAGCCGAAGTTTAGCATCTATGAAGCGTGAGGTGTAATGGCTTTGCTTGGCAAACGGTATTGCTAACTACACATTTGTCTTGAAAGCCTCTTTTACAGAGCTCAGAACCAGAAAAGGCCGCACTGTCGCAGCCCATCATCGCACCAGTGCTCACGATCGTGCCAAGCGCCCAGCGCCGCGCCAGCGCTGCATTGCTGTGCCAGTGCTGGGCTGATGAAGAGCATTCATGTGGCATGCATGTTCCATGTGTTTGTGTCTCCAGTCAGTCTTCATTCTGAACATAAATACGCTTTAGGAGGCCTGTATAGGGACCGCTAACTTTGGTCTGTTTCAGTGCAGCTATACAGAACCAAACCCTCGCATGCAAACATGCAGCAGGAATGTGTTGTGTGTGGATGCTGGTGTTTCTGTCTTTGTGTTTGTAAGGCATCAATGGGGATTACATTACAGACAGCTGCATGGTGGAGCGTAGTCTCCAGCCCTGGACCCTGGAGACGGCATCAAACTCCTGTAACCTCTTCTGAAGCGGACAGCACAAACAGTCAGAGCGGCTGCCAAATTCCTGCTTCTCTTGTACCTGAATCCCTGCACTTTTCCACCTTTTTCCCTCCTGTCCGTTCTTTCTCTGCCAAGCCCGGCTCCCTTGACTCTGGTTCTTTCTAAACCTTTAATGGTTTGTTATACCTTGTGTGGATTCTGGCAGTCTGTCTTTTATTTCCCCTTTTCTAGAGTCTAGAGACTGTGCATGACTGTCTGAGCGTCACCCCAGTGTGAGCTGCAGTCTCGGGAACGTACCTGGAACGGTCTGGCGTTTGCTCACTCCTGGCTGGACCTCCGCTCGCATCCCCCGGAGGTTAATTAGAGCCGGGCTGCGGCGGGTAGCCAGCGGTGCTGCTAAGCTGGCTGGGACGCTCACTGGGCCCGGAGAGAGGAAATGGGGACAGAAAGGGTGCCACCCTCCGGATCCATGTCTCCACGCTCATTACCGCCGCCCTGCTGCGTCAGGTCTCGCTTGAAGAACCGGAACCCAAGCCACACTCAGGCCTTTGCCTGGTACCTGTTATATAAGAGTGAACTCAGAGCGCGGTGTTCCGGTTTCCTAATTTTTGGAATTATGAGCTATAAGATGGAAAAAATACTGTATGGATGGCAATATGCATTTGGACATGTTTTTAAAAGCGTAATTTGTGGTCCTGCATTAAACCATGCGAAATCAAATTGGTTGCACACACAACCTCTCTTTTTCCTGCGCTTTTTAATTTGCTTCACCACACCCTCTCGTGTGCCAATCATACGCCAGAATTCGTCCTGAGCTCTATGTTCGCTCTCCACCAATAGCTGCTGGGCTCAATGTTTGCGTTTCACAGCACATGTGCAGGACTGAACGCAGAGCCTGAACAAACTGCTGTCAGTGTGTTGGTTTTAAATGTATGGGGACAGGAGCTGCTCTGTGTTACGCTGACATGAAAGAGAAACTCTGGCCAAAATGAGTTTTCATGTTCTCTCATAGAACCGGTAAAAGCCATGAAGGACAATGTGTTCTGTGTGTGTGTGTGTTATAGTGTGTGTGTGTGTGTGAGAGAGAGAATGTGTGTGTGTGTGTGTGTGTGTGAGAGTGACCCACAGGTTGTTTGCTTCCACATGCAGCTGATGAAATGTGGATATATGAATCTAAACATGTGTTTCTTTTGAGTTCTCCTATATAACAGCTGAGCTTTACGGAGGCCCATGATGGATGTCATGTACCGAACTGAACTTACATTCTCTCTTTTCATTAATTTTTTCCTTCTTTTACCCAGCTAACAGTTAAGGAACGTTTCACTAACATTTGTCAAGTTACAAAAGCATTAAGTTCTTTTAGGAACATTTAAGGAACATTCTAGTTGTATTAAGATGATTGTTTGGCTATTAGAATATTTTTTGAAACTTTAATTATGTAACATTTTAAAAACATTACTGACAACATAAGAATAATGTTTTGGATATACAACTTTTAAAAAACATTCTGTTAGCATTACTGCTGCAAGGATGTTTTGTATAACTTGAGAAAACTGCTAGTGAATGTTAGCCAATGTTCCAAGAACGTTCCCTGCTAGCTGGGTAACAGTGTTGTATCAGAAAACCTGGGTGTCCAAAAATGGCTGCGTCCCAATTCCTCTTTTCTCACAGTGTGCACTGGATTTCATAAAGATTCGCTATGAAGTGTTTGACATCCAACTCATTTGTCATTCTGCTTTTTGCAGGAAATTTCATTTATCAGCTTTCGTGAACGTTAGCGTCCTGCTAAACCTCTACTGCAGCGGCGGTTTTAATGAGCTGCGTGTTACTGAGGGCACATGCGGTCACGAAAGGAAAAGGAGGGGGCGTGACACCAGTCACTCACCCCCGCCACAGGATTTATGGCTGGGATGAACAAATGAGACCGTTCGCTCATGCGGGGCCAGTGAAAACCTTTTCCCTCGACCACATGAAAACATGCGTCCGGTCTTCAGACATGATTCAGCACCAAAACGACTGACTTCATAACCTCCCTGAAGGCACCGGACCAAAGAAAGCTTCAATCTTTCCGCTCATGTTGACCGGGGACAATGGGCCGTCTCTAAGCCCACCGGCCTGACCCAGACCCTACTGGACCTCTGGTCCACGCTTGCTTCAACCCTGTTCCTGCTCAGAGGTCTCAGTGTTGTCATGTTGGACCATCTTGTCATGATCTGTACACGTTTACTCTCTCTCAGGCTTTTTCTCTGCTTCCAATTTTGTGTTTGCGTGGCTCGTCTCAGGCTGTTGTTTTCCTCCGTCTCTGCTTCGATTCATCTTTTGCTATGATTCTTTTTTTCTGTGTTTCTTCCCCGTCGCTCACCAGCCGTGTGAAGCTCTGTCGTGACCCTCACTCGTGACTCCTGCCACATCAGCTTAAAACGGCTCAAGGTACGACACGCTCGAACTCATCCGTCTCTCCCGGGGGAATGATTTTAATTTTGTATGCCTCACTGTTTGCTGGATTTCAGTTATCCCCTTTTGTCGTTCAGATGGGGGCGTTCAACAAATGTGGTTTTTGGGTGTGTTCCAACCCAAACCTTTCCAATAGGAGGCTTAACCACTGACACCGAGCAATTTATTGACTGTTCCCCTGAAGATGAGCTGCATTATCTCACAGTTTTATAGGAGAGATCTCTGCGTTGCTCTGCAGGGAAATCACAGTGATCTGCGTCTGTCTGTATGGATGAGTTATGTTTTGATTTATCATCACTGCAGATTCTGCTTTTTAGGGTTTATGGACTTTTTGGAATACAATTAGTTTTCCATCCATGCGGTATATCGTTCTCAGAATGTTCTGGAAATGTTGTATTGTAACAGAAACTTTCTCATTATTAATACTAGTGCTTTGTTGTTGCCTTAATACTTCATTATTTTTACCATAAAGTACTATTTTATGCCATCTGCAAGGTTTAAGTGTTTTTGAACCATTCAAACGCACTGGTTCTGATTGGCTGTAGTTCTCACTCCATACTGCGGGGGGCAGTGTGACGGCGGAGCCACAGAGACTCACAGAGGCCAGAAACAGACATGGAAATTAGTCAAAGAATAAATGGCTCTCGCAGCTGCTCCTGCTCTTCCTCAAGTGAGCTTGTGTTTGAGCTTTTATGATTAAACTTTAGAGGGACATAAAACTCCCTCCTCTGCTAATATTCACAAGCAGCTGAGAGCCAGACACAGACATCAGCACCCAAAACACAGCAGGACTCAAACACCAGCCTGCTGAAATTGGCTTTATAGTCACCGCTGTGGATGGAGACGCTCGTTTGGCAGTCAGGGTGGAGAGAAGGACGAGAGGGATGAAGAAAAACAGAGAGAGGTTTTTTATTAGGCTTGTGTTTCTGCTCTGAGCGTCTGGGTTGGACTGATGTCTCTCTCAGGAGATGATTAGAAGGTTCTGAGGCTGAGGAGAAGATCTGAGACGTGCCGTGATCTCATCACCTTACAGCTCTCATTTACACCTCAGTAACACACACCTGTCAGTTGTTTACTGGACACATGACGTGTGCTGGATGCTGTGGTATTGATTTGTGTATGTGGCATTCAGTCCGTACTGTGATATAAGTTACTGTGGTGTTTGCGAGTGTTGAGATGTTTAAATCGTCAGGTTCCCATTTTCTATCTTAAATTTCCTGTAACGTGGTTGTTTTGCTCCTCAGTGCCATTTGGAGAGACATTGTAATGCTTGTTTTGAGTTGCTTTTTCTACACAATTTCTCACAATCTTCTGTTGTTGATGTTTACGGCTCTCTGTCTCTCCTGTCTGCTTTCGTAGCTCAAGGAGGCAAATATAAAACACTCTGATTCATTCTGGATTTGTTGTATTTTCACTTACCCTCCCTCACCCGACGGGCGACTCCGTTTCAGCCTTTCTGACCCCGTCATGCTCTTTCTTTCTCCTCTTTTTTCTGTTTTATCTTTCTTTCCTCTGATCACACACAGATCCTCGTCCCCAGGGCCCGTTTCTGAGCAGTTTGGCTTAAATGAAACAAAAAAGGAGAAAATGGCTGTTATCAATTTCACAGACGATACGTCACGACTGATGTGAGCGATTACGTGATCATAAACCTCTTGCAGAGACTGAAGCTGGACCGTGGAGATCTTTTAAAGGATGTGCGTCTCAAAGCCTCTTTGATCTGCTCTCTCTCCCTCAGCAGTGAGCATTCCCAGTGTGAGTCAGGAAGTGCTGTTATCATCACCCGGTGAAGGGCTCAGTTTTTCACACCCGAGGTGTCATAATTTGCTGCAGTGTTTTTTTATGACTTGACTAACATCTGAGGTTAGTTTGTACTCCCCTGAGAAAACAAGCACTGCATGTTACACACACACACAGCATCACTAGTTTTGCTGAACCAGTGTTTTAACTGTAACTACATGTCTATGAGATATAAAAGTGACCATTGTTTCTGTTTCCATAGTAATATTTAATGGGAATAGTGGTGAGAAAAGCAACTAGTTTAGTTTCAGGTTATCAAGAAAAGCAAAGATCCAGCTTTTGATTCCTGGCAGTTCAGCTCTGTAAAGCCCAGGGTGTGTGTGTGTGTGTGTGTGTGTGTGTGTGTGTGTGTGTGTGTGTGTGTGTGTGTGTGTGTGTGTGTGTGTGTGTGTGTGTGTGTGTGTGTGTGTGTGTGTGTGTGTGTGTGTGTGTGTGTGTGTGTGTGTGTGTGTGTGCAGATGTTTTTGTGTGATTTGACTTTCTGTCCGTGTGCCAGGCTGTTAGTCAGACATTTAAAATTTCTTAATTATCTCCTAATGAATGATTTAACTCTACAGCTTAGCGAGTTTAGCTTCAGGCGGCTCTTACTAAATACTTTTACAGTAAAACTGCCTGAATTCCCTGTAAATCTATTCGTTCCAGATGATGTTTGGTCACTGAGGACTGAGTCAATTCACACATCAACCCTGAAGGCAGAGGGACACTGTATCAGGTCTCGCACATCCTGGACTGATTAGTTAACCTGCCCTGCTGTGTGCGTGTGTGTGTGTGTGTGCGTGTGTGTGTGTGTGTGCGTGCGTGTGTGTGTGCGTGTGCGTGTGCGTGTGTGTGCACGTCCCTCCTCTCCTTTCATTGGGGGAGGAGGGATTAACTTTGATTGACAGCCTCATTGCCCCGCCCTCACCGGAGTTCAACCAGTGTTGGCATTGTTTATGTATTAACCTGTTTCTCTGGGAGGCCTCAGTCGTGGTTTCTCAAGTTCTTCAGTCTTTTTGATGGCACCTGGTTTTTCCCTGTTGTATCTGCAAAAAATATCAGCATCATTTACGGCCGTTCTCTCACCAGGTTTAATATTCCAAGATGTGACCTACACTTCTAGGAATTCCCTAACCGCGTACAGGCGACAAGCGCTGGTCCAGTAAGGGTTGCCCGGCCTGTCTTTCCATGAATAATGATTTCCTTTTCTTTTATTTAATTTGATGTCCATTACAGTTTTACGTAAGCCATTCCGGTGCGCGACCCAACGCTGTCAAGTGCAGTTTGCCTGTGGATTTTACACCCCCGGTGGAGAAGCCCAAAATCAACCCAGAATCTGTGAGGTACCGGTGAGATGACAGATGAGAGCAGATATTCTGAAGGGTTAGAAATGGAGATGGCAGTAAATTTGGCCGTGCAGAGTTTTCTTGTGTGTTCGCTGGGCTCAGCCCAGTTGTAGTACATTGGACTGGTGACTTACAATGACAGCTGGCAGACTTATTTGAGTGTTTACTCCACTACTGTAGTACATCCCAGCCACTAGAGGGCAGCGCCGCCGGAGGGATACATTCATACTCACACATGGCAGAGTGAGGTTTACTTTTTAAAATATTCTGTCATCATTTATTACAAACGATCACTAACTTACTTGTAACTTCTTTGACAGTTCACTCAGTTATAATAGTAATAAAAAACTTTCCCTTTTTTATTGGTGCATTTTTCTTTTTGCTCCTTTGTTACTTTGTTTTAAGGACAAAAGGTGAAGACTGTAATGATGCGCAACTTTATGTATTTATTGTTTAAACTGGATGCAGAGAGCGTTAAAAAAGTGCAATTTTTGCACATCCCTAGACAGAGATTTTGAAAGCGTTTCAGTCTGCGGTTCTGTAGAATAAGCAAAACAGAAATAAAAGAATGAGCAGTGAAGGTTATATAGAGCCACAGAGAACAGGAGATGGAGACTGCACAGATCGCAGCCCGAGGGCCGCGCTGTTTCCTGCGAGCAGAGAGATTTTCCCGGGGTGAACCGCAGCGGTCGAGGAGGCTGTGAGAATCTTTTGGAGCCAACTCACTAAACCTTGAGTTCCACAGAATCATAAACCTGCCACGTCGTTTGATTTATCCTCCTCATTCACTCGCTTCTGTTATTTTGAGTTATAAACATTGTGTGGAAATGGAGGGAGAGAGAGAAAGAAAAATCACTGTTAGAAACTGAGATCGTCCACTCTTTCACAAACAAAATGTAGCGCAATCACTTTAGGGACGTGATATATGGCGGCGCTCATTACAGTGTTGGGTGGTTTTTTTGCATCTGTTAGCGTATCTATGTTAACAAACTGACGCACAGACGCGCTCGACGCTCAAACCCTCTTAACATCCAGTAACCTGTCAAACTGATTGACTGTAACGAACTCTCTGAAACTTTATTTACTGCAAATGAAAGAAATATTCAGAGCTGAATTTGACTTGAGCTCTTTCGACATCGTCTGTGGAAAATAATTCTGAAATGTTTGAAAACAGAAAAATAGCACAGAGACGCTCGCAGTGGAAATTTAAACGCCGCTTGAAAGCAGAAATTCGATGCTCATGTTCTGTCAGAGCAGAATAATCTAAACATAGTTTTGTATGTTAATCTTACAGTTATAATTTCCAAAACAATAGATATTGTGAATATTTAACGTGAGGCTGTATGACTGGCCGCTCTGCTTGTTTCTTTTAAAAACATTTTTCATTTCAGTGAAAAATTTTGTAAGAGGTTTTGGTGGTAATAAAGGTTTGTTCTGTGTTTTTTTCTCTCTCTTTTTTGGTTCTCTGTGGCTGTTAACTTCCTCTTCCTTTTCATGTCTTTTTCTTTGACTTTATCTGTTGGTTTTTGGACGTTTCTTCTGTACAATCTTTTCAGAGCACAGATTCTTTCATGTCACTCTGTGTTTCGTCTCGGCCTGCTGTGTCTTCACCGGAGCTTCTGTGTTTCCTGAGACCTCATGTTACTGTGGGATTATGTTTTTCTCCTTCTTTCGTTCACTAACACAAGCGTGTTTGTTTTCTGGTGTGCAGATGGAGGAGCTGCTGGCGGCCATGGAGAGGGTGAAGCAGGAGATGGAGTCCACCAAAGCCAAGCTGTCCTCCACGCAGCAGTCGCTGGCGGAGAAGGAGTCCCACCTGAGCTCGCTGAGGACAGAGCGCAGAAAACACCTGGAGGAGGTTCTGGAGATGAAGTAAGATCTTCAGAGATCTTCATCCTTCTTAGACAGAAACACATTTTTCTCAATGTCTAATTCATGATTTCTCTCCTTCTCAGTTGATTTAAAAATATATGAAGGAAACATGTAGTATGTGCATTCTCTGCATATTCTCTTTCTCCAGTCTGCTCTGACCGTCTCTGCATACTATAGATTAACTGTGGGTGGTTATACCATATATAGGTGGTTGGAGGAGGTATGCATGTATAGGTGATTGGAGGATGTATGTGTATATATAGGTGTTTGGAGGATGGATCTGTTTATATAGGTGGTTTGATGGTGGATGTATATGTATAGGTGGTTTGAGGATGGATGGATGTATATGTAGGTGGTTAATGGCCACACATAAAATAAAGGACAAAGGTCTAATTTTGTTTTTGAGTTTAAGTGCAGCATTACGTCAGTATTGTAATAGGAGATGTGTGCTCTTTAGGGACTGAAATGGATTTTTAAAAGCTTCTCTACAAATTTGTTTTCCTCCTCCAGCATAGAGCTTCTGCTGAGAAACATCCTTCAGCGAATCCTCAGAGTTCTCTGCCCTCATGTTGTTTTTAGGATCCGTCTTTCACACAAACACTCTGTTCATGTCTGTCTCACACTGCAGGAATTTCTGCTCCCCTCACGCTTATCGGCACACGGGCCGACCGTACAGTTCTGAGCGCCGTGACTCCGGATAAGAGCTGCAGTAGATGAACACTGGAGGTTGAAGGTCTCGAGGCAATAGTTGAAGTAGGACATGGTGATGTAGCTCATCAAATATCTGTCATAAGTTTGGACTCAAAACAGGAGAAAGTTTAGAAGAGTCTCTGTCTCTCTGGGTTTAATTGATGTGGCTCTGCTGAGATGCTTGGACTGGAGAATCTTGTCTTTTGCCCTGTAGAATTTACAGTTCCTGTCCGTTGTAAGTTTTATATGCAGTTTTAAAGGAATATATATATGTATTATTAATGCAAGTCTAATTTTTTTAAAAAACTGTTTCTAAAGAAAAGACCAAAGAAAATCGAGCGTTTTTCTTCACTGTTTTATTATTCACATTTTTTACAAGAGAAGGGCCTCCGCCTCTTTTTAAACATCCTGACCTCGCTGAACTATTGTTTTAGATAGAATATCAAACGAGTTTCTAAAATAATGATCGTGGTTGCGTAAAGAATGATTGAGAATTGGCCGTTCGAGCGCTTTTCTGTGTTTCTCAGATATTGGCGGAGTGATTTGATTGTCAGATATTGTCGGATCCGCGTGTGCTTGAGTTTCCCTCCCAAAGGATTCTGGGATGCGTGACATTAAAAGAAGTTAAACTCTGTCTGGCAACAGGACAGTTTTTATCTTGCTGTAATGTGTTAGAATGATTGCTGAATACTGCTTTCCATGAAGACCGGCCGTAGTTTTACATTTGTGTCCTTAATGTGAAATTAAAGAGGAGAGTGGGGCCCCAGTTATCCGGCCAAATATGACTGTTATAAAGCAGGGGTCAGCTCAGCTGAAACACGGTACACTGTGTGTCTGCACCAGCCACATCCCAAATCTTTTCTTTGGGAGAAAATAAGGGTCTGATAGGGCCTGTGGATGGAGGGGTGACGGGAAGAGGGGTGGTACTCGGTCCGTTTTGGTGCTGTGTGTAATGCGGTCAGGACCGGGAAGGCAGAGGCACTCGACTGAAGGGGGCTGTCGCCTGGCAGCCGTTAGCCAACCGGACCACTCATTAAATCTGTGAAGGAAAAACACAGAATCGCAGACGCAGAGGTCACGGGTTTATTTATTTATTTCTTCAGGCCGAACTTCCGACCGCACAGTTTAACGTCAGCGCTATGGAGACACGGGTCGGGCCGGTTCTTTATTCTGTGCATCTAACACCAGAAACGGGCCATTTTGTAAACTCTCTCTCTCCAGTTCACAAAAACATCAAATTTTAGTCTTCTGTATGTTTTTTGTTCCAGAGTTTACAGGCTTATTTTGATAGGAGAGTTTTTATGGCAATTTATAATGAGGTTTTATTTGTTTGCATTAGTTAATATTAGTTGATGCATCAACGTCTTAACATGAATAACAATGAACATTGTATTTGTGCAGTTTTTTAATGTTTGTTAATGTTAGTTAAATACAAATACAGATGTTCATTATTTTTTTCATGTTAGTTTATTATGCATTAACTTATGTTAACAAATACAACTTTTGATTGTTAAAATATTAATGCAAATATTAAAATTAACAACTATTTGATTCACATTAATTAAAAGATTAATGCTAACGCACTATTCACTATTGATAGTTTATGTAAACCAGTAACTAATATTAACAACATTATTGTGAAGTGTTATATTCATACATTGTTTTCCCTATTGAATGCAAAATGTTTTGCAGAGTCTATTTTCCATACAGTAAAAGTCAGTGTGTAATCTTACTAAGTTCTTATACCTCATAAATAATCCATATGTCTCTTGTTCTATATTTCAGGACTGTATATAATGTGAGGAACAGATCTTCAGGTATTAAAGATTTGGTGGCTGCCATAATCTCATTTCCATTTAGCGCCTGTTTGATTCAATTAAAGCTGTAGTTGATCGGCGTGACAGACCTCAGAGAGGTCATTTGTTCGGTTATAACTCGCTGAACGTTACCGACTGTGACTAATGACTGTTATGAGGTGATCACTGGGTTAAATTCAGAATGAACCGAGCACCTGTCCTTCCATGGGTTCCTCTGTGTTTCACGTAGGGTGTTTTTTTTTTTAAACTATGTTTGCGTAAGAATCAGCGTTTTGTGCCGCGCGGTTCATACATCAGGGATTGTTTTAGGGAATGAGGCGAGGATTTAGTGTGATAATGAGAACTGCAGCACACCGTCTCATGCTCGTGTTTCCTCTCCATTTAGCACCGTTTAAATGTCCTCATACCGCTGCGTAGGACATGTGGTAAAGTCCCAATATTCGTCTATTTGATGTGGTTTTCTTTCTCGCTCCCTCTTTCCTCCGCTAGCAAACGCTTGCGGCAAACGTCAGCCGTCCGCCGTTGAGCAAATGTTTAACTTTCTTTCTGCAGTTGTTTAGGAGTGGTGGACGTCTTGGAGGGTCCGGTGAGAGGTGGGTGATGATGGAGGGTTGATTGTGATGAAGAGGCCCCTCTCAGATGTTTGCTAGAAGGCTTTAAGCCACTTGTCCTACTTTTTGGGCTTGAAAAGAGCAGTCACCACCTGCACGGCTCTTAAGCCGCTTTACACGCCCTGCGTCTGCGCCGCACGAGAGCGACTGCATCCGTGCCGCTAGCATGTTAAAGACTTCATTTTAATAGCCTTAAGTTAATGTAAATCTTTGGTAAAATACATAATTATGAAGTTTTGTGTGTTTGATGCTTGAGTTCAGTGTGTGACATGGAGCAAAAATTAGCTGAGAGCGTAAACTCTCAGTGTGAGAGTTTCAGAGAACAGCAAAATGGACGTGTGTTTGGACGTGGTATGTGTGTGTGAAGTGGAGCTTAGTTTTGGTTTTAGTTTAGGAACTCTTAAGGGCTGTGAGATGGAGTTCCTGTTAAACCTGCAGCTGTTTGCTGCTCTCCCATGCAGTAATTGATCAATATCAGGCTTAAAATTCTCCGCTACTCCCACTTGTGTCACGGCTAGAGCTTCTCACCTCTGGTGAGAGTCCAATTATAAGGTTCTAGGGCATGTGGTGTGTGTGAAGGGTGTGTGTTTGGGGGTGTTTAAATTGACAGGGGGTGACTGTGAAGATATCGGCTGCCCGTGAAGTCTCGATCGGAAGGGTGTGTGAAGCTGCTAATTGCCCGTTAGCACCCTGGACTCTTGAAGCGTAGCGGACAGGCGAGCTTATTACAGGGACGAGCGCTTTAGAAAGAGAAGTCCAGCATAAATGAACAGTGTGTGGTTTAGACAGAATAGCAACCAAAGTTTAGGCCTGAGAAAAACTGGCGGCGGTCACGCACGACCGATTTGCTAAATGCTAGCTTGTTGTGTAACGCGATGGGATTGTTGTTTGGTTCAGTACGAGAGAACAAAGCGCAGTAAGAGGGAGAGAAAGAACATAAAATACTGGCACCTTACTGGATTGGATTGGTATGTGGTATAAAACGCAGATTAGCATCATCAAAAGAGAGGATTTGAAAACACATTAGCTAGACTGAACATTTCCCAGCACTGTGTTTTTATAGTTTTAAGATGTCAATCACCGAATTTTGAATGTTTTTCGCCTTTGTAGATTTGTAATCTGTGAATTCTGCCTTCATCTTGTAGCGAGCGATGCTTTTGTTAGCCAGAAATGGCCAGTGCGGTGGGTGGTAGAGTTAGCCGCTGTAATGGGTGTGATAACACACTGGACTTGACTCTCACAGGCAAGCCGATCTCAGCCGCCTTGATGTAGTGTTCTCAGAGATGCTGGGGCGGATTTGTCTTCAGTATTTGGGTGGCAAAGGACAGAGAATCTGACATGATCTCTTCTAAGAAGGCTAAAGCAGTCAGGGGCCATGAAGCTCTGGCCCCGAGATCTTAGAGAGCATGTGAGAGCAGATTACTAAAGCATGGAGCCAATGAGGCAGGACATTCTGAGGGCCGAACGGGCCCCACAGCGATTAGACTTTAAACAGCATATAATGGCCTCAGCCCTCCTTTTCCCGACCCCTCCTGTATCCCAGAGTCTAGAGAAATGTCAAGAAACAAATCACGTCTCTGTAAATGCCAGAGGAGTTTAAAGACAGAGACGGGCTGGAGATAAAGTCAGATCACTTCTGTTAGATCTGTAGATATTACATCATGTTACCGGTTCACCTGTGGTTGTTAAGCCAGCGCAGATGGGATAGTTCACTAGTAGAGCAAGACTGAATGTTTTAACCTCAACACCACAGCTGACTTTATCTGTGGCTGGACACGCTTCGCTAGCAACCACAGCGAACGTGACATCTTACAGGGACAAAGAGAAAAACAGGTTCTGTCAGCATTTGTTACTGAAAGGAAGGTTCTTGGCCTAAACTGGACATACAGGACTAAAAATTTCCCAAAAGGGAAATGCAATTCATGTATTTTTTGAAAAATGAAGTGATTGTCCTGATTTGCTTTAATTGATGAGTTTGCCAAAATTACATCCCCAACCCTTTTCCATATAATGTTAATAATAAGATAAATATTTTAAGGACATTATTGTTTTAAGGAGAATTAGAATGTTTTCAAACATTAATAAAGTTTGTATGAACTGTTTTTATTATTTATACTTTTATATAGTTTTTTGTATACATTTTGAGCTCCCCATGTTTATATCTTACGTAATGTCAGGTGTGTAAAAATAACAATAGAGTTGTAGTTGTCGTTTTTGTGTAAGCTTCATCTTTAACCAACTGGTCTGTGGTGCACGCTTGAGGTTAGATGCAGGGTGACTTAATAACTACAGCGAGGTCTGTACTGTACTCTACTGTAGACAGTTTTCACAGGCCTTTGTGCCTGAAGTCATTGCCTGGTTTGACAGGAATAAATCTGGTTGTTTTTTACAGAGAACTCCTGCTGTCTGACTGAGAACCAGAGTTGTGTTTAAATCACAAACATCCGTGTGTTAACAGACGTTGTCGGTTCTCATCTCTTCTCGGCAGCGTTGAGAACAGAATTTACACCTCTGTCGCTGCAGCTGTGTTGTTTATTTTCTGTTATGCAGAGAAACATGCAGAGCGGTTTTATGTGTGCGTATTCTCGAAGGATAATCTGTAGCAGATTAGCTACGGTTTATGTGAACTCGTACCCGGAGTGTTCAAGGACTTTAGCTCATCTGAGTGTTTGGCTTTTGCTTCCGAACAGCGTCGAGATTCCAGCGCTGGTCCATAAATCACGCTCTTAAATTGAAAACGAGAACTGGAAAACTCACAACAGCAACTTTGCAGGGAAAAACGGAGGTTGAACGGAGAAAGTGACGCTATACTGGACGCTATCACTTCGTTATCGCTGACAGAAGCGGGGGAGGTCGCTGTTTTGAGCTGAAGTGAACGTATTTTATCAAACGTGAGCGTTCAGATTCTCCCCCACCTCGTCTCAGGCGGTTTGAGGAATGTTCAAGGTCACAATTTAGAGACGCATATCCATACGTCTTATCAGGGGTGAGGTGAAAGCAAGTAACTCCTTTAGGCAGCTCCTGTCCTCATATAAATCACAGGCTGACCCAGCCACGGTCTCGGGATGGGCACTGTTCAGATCTATGCCGTCCTAAATCACTGTCATCTCCATTAAACTGCTGTCCTCTACTGTACAAATCAAATCTTCTCTGCTCTGTATATTTGGTGGATCTCGTTTGTGTGTGTATGGTGGCCACAAATGTTTTTGGATACTGAAGACACCCTTATATATGAATGTATATGTGAATATATGAATGTTGCTGCGTTATAGAATAGCGAACAGATTGTGCTAAAATTATGCAGAACTATTTTTATTATTCTTAGCAGTTCTTGCAGTTGCTTTTATCCAACAGTCAGTTGACATTGGTCATTTTTAGGAGATGTGTGATGTCACTTCCTGTTAAGTTCCACAGGTATAATTAATTGCATTTGCTACAGACATTTTCCACTAAATTTTTTTTTTCCATTACATTTTTAATCTCTTAAGTTATTAAAATTTGAAAACTTTTATTACATTTTCAGCAGTTTGTGTTTAAAATCTGATTTCATTTGGTATTTTAAAGCTAATGCGCACCATTCATATATAAATTCAGGTGTGCACAAATAATTTTTGTGGTTGCTGTGTGTACGAATAATTTGGGCCAGTGGGTTTTTCTTTGAGCCGGTGAGGGATTGGTTTGCCACGCTGAAATTGAAGACTCTTTCATCAGCTTGTGTTTGTTTGGCAGGATACAGACCATCCGCGTGAAACGATGAGACAAATCTATTTCCAGTCTGGAGCTGCTTGCTTATAATTTTGGCCATGTTGTGAATCTCCCCTGCTGTTCGCTAGAAACTCACCCGTTCGCCCGGCCACATGCTTAACAGCCCGGCCACCTGATGAGGGCTCGCGTTTACCTTTTTATATGTTGTTAGTGGATAGTTAAATTTGTTATAGGTGGCGTGTTATCAAGTCAAGCTGTGTTGATGTCCAAATCTCAATTTGCCTCTTTATTTATAGACGACAAACATACGAGCGTTGATACACACACACACGGCTCATACTGTGAGCTCTGTTTATCTGGCTCACGTCCCTTGTACACACACACACACACACCTGCTCTCTAACCTGTTTGTTTTGGCACGGGGGTCCGCAGGCTGTTGCCCAGGGTGGGCTGGGATGTTACACAAGGTGACAGGTTGGGACAGAATAATTAAACAGTCGGAAATGGGAGCAAAATCTGGAGCCAAGTGAAGCCAATGAAAGGGACGGGGCGGAGCAAACCGGGCTTGTGTATTGAAGACAGGTGGTTTATAAGATGAAAGAGGGATGAAAAAGAGGAGAGCAGCCAAGAACTGGGCAGCGAGAGAGAGAGATGGAGGGATGGATGCCCACTTTGGGCTAAACACGACACGGAGGAGCTACAAGCATGCTGTGAATTAATGTAGAAGATGTTTCTCACACAAATTCTGTCGTAAAAGCTTGCATTTAAATTTGGCTCAGTGCTAGGAGTCGTTTTTTTGCATTAATGTATTAGCTGCTGAGGCAATGGCTTTATCCTCCTTTTCATACACGCTCTGTCATTCCGCTGCAGACTAGATAAATGAAGTGAGGAGTGAGCACTTGTTTGGCAACAGCATTCCTGCGTTATACAGTCTCTGTGTCTTTCTTTCACTGTATACATTGGATAAGAGATTGTAGATGGAACAACAGCGGACATTCAACTTTTCTAGTCAACCTGTTCGTTTTTTCCCCCTGAACCCCCTCAAGTTCAAATCGCTGCATAAATGCTTGAACAGATGCGAAGCTTAACTCCCCATGATTATAAAAAAATATTGATGTCACAAAGTTTATGTGTAGATATTTGACGGACAGTTTTTATACAATGTTAGGGTGTCTTCCAAACAGAGACACTGTAATTTATCCTCAACCTTCCCCATTGTTTTTAAAGAAATGTGCGCAGGGTTCACCCATGCTAAACAATTCTGGGATTTTGCCAGCGGTTTCCAAGGTGTTGCTAGGCAGCTATCAAGATGGTTTCTACTGGCATTCACTCCAAATGTTTAATTCTTTTTAGATCAGTTGTGTAATTTTCTACAAGGCAAATAAGTTATAAAAACATCTCCACTTTTTCTGCACAAGCTACATCGTTTTAACAGGTTAATATTTAAGATTTTGTTTAAATTCAAAATCTTGATGTGAGAATGTAAGTGTTACTTGTCTTGGCAAACACCAACGATTACAAAATAATTCAGGTTTATTCCCTCTAACAGCTAATTTATGATTTAAATGTCTTTTCTTTTTTGTTGCCAGGCTGAGAAACAGCTGAGAAACAACACGCATAAATCCAGCGTCACGCAGATCTGAAGTTGATCCGTCACTGTTTAAATTCTTTTTATTGCTGTCTCACAGATCGACAGCTCTGAGCATTGAGACTCGCCTTGACTCGCGCCCTGAGAGTCACGCCAGTGTTTTGAACAGCCGATCTCACCCTTAGCCCACTGCAGGAAAGAGAATGGAATAGATATCAAACGTTTTATCATGTGCAGCAGGAGACCAGAACCCTCTGGATTTCCCCGAAATATCTGATTTACGGAAGGGAAAATTGATTTTACAAATGAGCATGTGTTTTTTCTTTCTCTCTGTCCTTCTCTGTTTCCATCTCGCTCGGGTAGAAAGAGTTTCGGTGTCCACGACACGACTGATTTTATGTTACTTTGTCCCTCTTTTACGATTATTGTGCTTGATCCGAATACAGCTAAATAAATCTCTCAGCAAGCCGGAGTTTACAGATCCCGATGGCGGCTTTTATAGGTTTCCTCCGATTTGTAACCAAAGGATCATTTTTCCTCCGCGGCAGCGCCAGCGTGTGCTGCTTTCAGTGGAAAACTGAGAGTCCGCTGTGACCTCATATTAAACGAAGGGCTGAGGCCGTCGACTCGCCAGCGCTCCCGACGCGCGGGACTCGTAGCGCTAATCAAGAGAGAAACGTATCAGAATGGAAAATGTATTAATGGTGTCTCTTGTGTTTGCGTCCTGCAGGGCCCGTCAGGTTTCCTTACTGCTGTAGAAAACAGACAGAGACGAATGCTAAAGAAACACTGTTACCTGTGTTAAAGGATAGCTGACTAGCTAGTGTCCCACTGTTTCATTGAGCGGTGTTGACAGGAATACTGTTGTTATTTTGGAAGCCATTTCTTAAGCCTTTGAAATCACGTCTGACACTGAGATGAGAAAAGCGACGCGCTGACTTTTAGCCGTAGCGATTATATTTTATTTTTCCTGCTGGTTTGGATTGACGGCGATTCTTAAACCGCCTCACAACTCGTTTTAAAATGCCAAAAATACAACAAAATTTACGACCGTTTATGGTTTTAATACAGCTTTGTGAGTTGAATGTAGCGGTTCTTTGCTGACTGGGAAGTTTTGAGTCAGATCAGATCAGGTGTGATACTTGTGTCAAAAACATATTATTAGTTGTTGTTAGTTTTTTTTGCTAATACATGAAGCTAGTCTGCAGTGCTTAACTTTGTTTTCTTCAAAAGAACACTGTGTGTCTGACACAAGCGAGTGTAACGCTGATATATGTGTGTGTAATGGGGACATGAGAGATTTACTCGGCCGTTTCTTGCCATCTACAGTTGCTGGTTTTTATTCCCTGATGTCCTGAATCACACAGACAGCAGTCTGTCCTAAATCTGCCTCCTGCCATCTCAAGGTGAAAGGGATAAATCCGCTTCCTCTGCTTTCTGTTCGTCTCCCTAACGCATTTTTTTGCTTCACAGCTCAGACTGTCTGCATGCGTCCCAGAGGCTGATGAAGGAAGACCACGATCGCAGCGTGTCAGTGGGGATAGACTTGTCTTGTAGAGATTTTGCTTGTTGAATAATGTTCTGTGTTTTAGGGGCACACATGGACAGACTTGGCGCAAATTTCAAGGGAGGAAATCTTTTGATACATCACAGGCCGTTCTCCCTCGTGCCAAACCTTAATAACTTTTTAATTCTTTTTGTACAGTGTTTTCGTAACGCTAGATGGAATATTGATTGCGTCAGTTTCTCTCGTGTTCTTGCGTTCTCTGCTGTCCTGTTTCTCTGTTCTTTCTCTGTTTCTGTTTGAGTGTTTTTCCGAGGAGGCAACTTTGGGCTGATTTGAGAGGGACGGAGATGAAGAACATCAGTCAAAAACTCTCACGCTGACGGCTTAAAGTGCTGCAAAGCGCTGCTTACAGCGTCTCCAAGACGAGTCTTCTGATCGACATCCGCTGTTCTGACGCAGCTAAATAATTACTCACATTATTAAAGTGCTTGTCTTGGGAGGGCAAGTGTCGACTATAAAATAAAAAGTGTTTTATTTTGAATCAGAGGAACAAAGTAATTCTGAAATGAATAAGTAGGTCCTTATTTTGGGTGAACTGTCTCTATAAATAGCACATGCTAGGCTAGATAGAATTCATCCTCACTCAAAGCACATCTGATGAACGCCGCTGACAGGAGTAAACTTTATCCTGCGTTCTGTGTGTGTCAGCTTCTTAATTTTTGACATATTTAAACGCAGCGCAGCTGTCCGGCCAGAGCAGAGATGTGAAGTTAATTGGGCCGTTGGTTGAGTCTCTCCTGCCTGGCTGGTTAACAGAACAGTGATATCCGGCCTCCAGGGAGCTCCTCACAGCTGCGCTTCTTAGCAGCTAATTTACCTAATAGTGCAGAGAGCTAAGCAGCCATCTTGTCCTCTATCCTCTTTTCTTATCTCTCTATCTTCTTTTCATCTCCCCTTTTATTCTCTGGTGCAGTGCCATTGGCTGCGAGCTCCTTCGCTGGGTATTTAGCGTGAGCGGCCTGCGTACATATGGCAACGCTCGAGGAAAGACACTGTGTGTTTAAAAGGAGAGAGCTTTAGTGATTCGTGTTTATAGAGTGCGTCAAATCCTTACTGTTATGTCTGTCTCTTATTTCAACATGTTTGTATTTGTATAATGAGGGAATCTCTAAACCCACTTCAAACTCCTCATGAGTGATTACCGGCCGTAGCGGTTCTGTTTGTGTAGAGAGTGGCATCTGTGCTGGATATGTTTGTTTTGGCCGGCGGCCATTTTGAAGCTACGCGTTACCGTACGCATTAACAGATATCTGTTTGTGTGTGGGGGGTTTGTGTTGAGCTGAACTGTAGTGTGTGTATATGTCTGGCTCTGTAATAGGAAAGCCATCTTGTCCCCAGGCTGTGATTTCATGCAGGGCAGTGGGGTTCACATCCACAGGGGGGCATCGTCCCCTCCTTCATCCCACATCAAAGCATCTCTGTCTGGGAATGAAGGCCAAAGAGCCCCTCCACTTTTTCCGCCCTGCATCTGTACAGCACCACCAGGCTGAGAGCGGTGATTGACTAGTGAAGGACTAAATTAAGCCAGAGGAGACGTTCCGAGGCCTCCATCCATCTGTTTTCCTCCTGTCTTCCCTCCCTCCATTTATCTCTCCCTCTCTCACATCCGCTCCCAGTTTGGTTGCTTCCTCTCCGGCTCGGAGGTCAGGATTATAGGAAGAACACACGTTTGCCAGACCAATTACAGGTGGGGGGTCCTGGTGTCTGATTGGCTGTTGGTTTTACCTGGTGCTGTTCATGTCACTGCTGGGATTAATGGTTTTGGGAGATACTTGTAAGCAGATGCAGTATTTAAAAAAAGGGAAATCAGGAAAGTAAATGATGTTCATTTAATTTGTAAGGAAAGAAAAAAATAAGAAAGCAATATTTTTAAATGTCAAAATAAGAGGGTCCCTTTTGGACATTGACTTTTGGACACAATTTTATCTCTGTGTTTCTCCTTTATAAACTGTCTCCATTTCTGTCTGTCTCTCTTGCTATTTCTCTCCTGCTCCATCATCTCAGTCAACCACCCTCCTCATCCCTCTTTCTTCATCATTTACTCTCACTCTGTAGCATTTTGTATTGTCTTAAATAATTTATATAAACATTACATATGTTATGATGGATAGATATTTAGGGTTAAGCTGTAAAGTTGTGTATATTTAACATTTATATTGTTAAACCTAAATCTAGCGGTTAAATCTCTTGTTGTCTGTTTCCATCTGTGAATTTCTTTTGTTCTGTCTGTAGTCTTTGTTGTGTCTGTAGTCTTTGTTCTGTCTGTAGTGGTCAGCCGCTGTACATCTTGCCGTAAGCCGCGCAGACGGCGGTTGAGCTCTGTGTGAATCAGACCACATGAACCCTTTAAAGATCCCATTTTCTGCTGCTTTTCTCTGAGGTATGAGTGGCATGCACTCGCTCCAGCTCACAGATACCCAACAATGTTAACACACGTCTGCAACAAAGAGGAGACACGTACCTCCTCAGCCTCGCCAGCCCTTTCATCTCCACACCACCGTATCTGATGAACCGGCGGCCAGAGCCCCCATTGTATCGCTGCGGGTCTTTGTGGCGGCGAAAACCAATGGAGTCGCCCGACTCCCTCTCTCCTCCCCTGTCACTCGCCCCGAATCCCTCTCCAGAACCGCAGAACTTTAATCTGCTTCTGTGAGATCTTCTGCTGAAGAAACATCTTCCTCCACTTCTGTGTTTTTGCTGCTAACGCTAAACAGTTCGATGGTTTAATTTGTTGTCTTGGTTAACTTGTGAATGCACCTTTTGTCATGCTAATGGTGGTTTAATCTGGCTAGTAGACCTTTAAAAGTTGTGGTTGGTAGCTGGAATAAGGAACCAGCGGCCTGGAAGCAGCTGTTCAATGTCACTCCACACATGCAGTTATGTGTAAATCTGTTGTTTCTGTAGTATTACTGTCAGACGCTGGTCTTCATGTTTGCAGAGATTTTGTTATGGAGCAGACGGACGTCAGTAATGATCAGTCATGAGGAACTGAGACATTTACTGTGTGTTTATTGACATGTTTCAGGTTTTTGCCCAGTCATTGTTCAGCATAAGTAACATGTGCAGAGTGTGTTTGATGGCATTTTATCCTTTAATCTTAGTAAATGGTAAATCGCTCTGTCTCTCTCGCTCTTTTCTCTTTGTTGCTCTCTCTCCTCCCTCTGTCTGTCTTTCTTTCTTCTCTCTCTCTTTCTCTCTCTCTTTTTCTCTCTCTCTTTCTCTCTCTCTCTTTCTCTCTCTGTACTTATGCTCAGTTTTTGGAGAGATTCTCTTGAGCTCTCAGTGTTGTGTGATGTTATGGTGAATTTGCGCATATAATATCAGAAACTCAGAACTCAGCATGTTTTCTGTGAAACGCTCTGGCTTTGTTTTCTCCTGATTTGACTCTTCTCGCTCTTTTAAAGTCTCAAGTACAGAGATTGAGATCGGAGAACAACAAGTCCCACAGGACTCCTCAGTCAACCCCTCATTTAAATACCACGCTGGGTTTTTTAACTTTAATTGCTCTCGGATTGCCAATTTCTTTCAGCTATAATCTCTGCTTAACAAAACGGATTTCACAAAAAAGGCACGGGAAAAAAATGCGGCCTTTTTACTTGATTATACGTTTGCTGTGCCAAACAATTATCCTCCTTAAATATCTATTCTTTAAAAAGGGAAAGAAAAAGAACGGCTGACTTTAAGAGAGCAAAAAGAACAGAAAGAAAGCGAGACAGGCTGTGATTTTGGGAAGCGGTGATCCTGAGGAGTCAGCAAGGCTTTTATCCTCACAGATATTCATTATCAGACTTTGACAGGAAATAAAGTGAGAGGTGTCTGTCTTCTCTCAGCCTGACAGATCAGAACAGATCAGACGTCTTGTGTGTGTGAGAGAGAGACTCGTAGTTTCTACCCAAGTGCATTTATTATGAATTTAAAGGAAAAGTTGCTTTATATGTGAGATAATTAGGTCTCTGTTCTCTTCTGCTGTTCTTCTCTGCTGTTCTCCTCTGTGTGTGTTTGTGCCTGTGTGTTTTGTGTGTCTGTGTTTTGTGTGTCTGTGTGTTTTGTGTTGTGTGTGTGTGTGTGTGTCTGTGTGTTTTGTGTGTCTGTGTTTTGTGTGTCTGTGTGTTTTGTGTTGTGTCTGTGTGTCTGTGTGTTTTGTGTTGTGTGTGTGTGTGTGTCGGTGGGGGGGATATAATGGGGTAGTTGGAGTGCTAGCAATGTTTAGAGGGCACAGCCGACCCAGATTGCTAAATCTTACAAAACCTCACAAACTCTCACATCCTCAAAACGAAACCTGATTTATAAAGTACATCACGTTTACTTTTCCTCTTGATAATGTGAATGTGGTGGATTAATGTTTACAATCAGCTGTACATGAACAGTTCCATGCTCTGTCCTCAAAACTGAAATACTCACAGCTTAAAGCAAAGTAACTGTGTGTTTTCATTAAATATAATAAGCTAAGTGCTCTTAAAAGTGATTCGTTTCATATTGTTTGCAAACGGGAAACTGTGTTGGTGTCTTTAGAGAGCAGATGATTGATGGGTCAGCGTGACAGACCGCTGAGTTCAGCCATATTTAGACAGGAAATGATTCTCGCCGTATCAGACCTCGAATCTTGCTCGTTAAATCTACCTCCTATTACTGAAAATCTCTCCTTCTCTTTCTCTCTTTCCTCCTGGTTTTCCGTTGAGGATTTTGCCGGTTGACTGACAGGTGAGCCACGGTTACAGTCACTCTGTACCGTAGCCATGCCGACATGTGTCAGGGGTTCTCAACTCCTTCAGCAGATAAACATCACTGACACGGGGAACGAGGGATGGGGGGGTAGAAATGGAGAGGAGGTGAAAAAAGAAAACTGGGGAATGTGGAAAAGATTAGTTTGGATGGCTGGAGGGGAGAAATATACGCTGCACCATCTTGTCATCTGTTTTAGCTAGAATGGAGGGAGAGTCTGAGCTGTCTTGCCTTTTCTATCGTCCTCTTCTCTCTCTCTCTCTCTCTCTCTCTCTCTCTCTCTCTCTC
>JBAJNP010003230.1:0-41088 GCA_036877545.1 Yasuhikotakia modesta | reverse complement strand
ATATTTGCACTAAAATGGCATTTAAAATTTACATTTATTTACATTATCAATTACTGTAGACTTATTTAATCTATTGGAGGTGACAGGTCACAAGCTAATCAAGAGCAATCCATTTTGTGACACAGACTAATGTTGTTATTTTTTTTAACACTGTTCTCAAGGTTGTTTGGTTCAGAACAGCTATTACTATTTTCGTCACTCCACAGGAGCAGGAGACACCTCTACACTGTGCAGCCTGGCACGGATACTCTGCGGTGGCCCGAGTTCTGTGCGATGCTGGCTGTGATGTGAACGCCCGGAACCGTGAGGGTGAGAGCCCGTTGCTCACTGCTTCCGCCCGAGGTTTCAAGGACATTGTGGAGTGTCTGCTGGAGCACGGGGCCAACATAGACTCTGCTGATAAGGTGAACACAGACATTTAGAAAACATGAAAGGATTATAACAAAGGTTTTGATTGTAGTTTCAATTATGACTTAAGGTGCAGTCCTTAGAATTTCTCAGCTTGTGTTCCATGATAGAAATAAAGTAGCATTGGTTTGGAATGAAACAAGGTATTTATTATGTTAAATTAAAAGTAATCATTTTCAGGCTGACACAAAACCATATATGTGTGTTTTAGGATGGTCACATTGCTCTACATCTAGCAGTAAGGAGGTGTCAGGCTGAAGTGGTGAAGTGTTTGCTCAGCCATCACTGCTATGTAGACCACCAGGATCGTCACGGCAACACACCCCTTCACATCGCCTGCAAGGATGGCAACCTGCCTGTGGTCATACAGCTCTGTGCCGCGAAAGCCAATCTGGACATTCCTAACAAAGTGAGTTCCTAATGTGTCTTGTGAACAAAAAACACCCAAACTCAGTTCCAAAACCTAGTGAACTGCATTTCTGCCCACATAGTGAGTGTATTTCAAAAGCAGCATTGTAATTGTCATGGAACCTCATAAGTAAGTGATAATGCTAACAGAAACTCCTCAAGAGAGTTGAAAATATTGGTAGTTTGATGTTAGCATGTTGCTAAGTTAATGGTGTGGAACAGCCTTTATGTTCAGAGAATGCCCGTTATGCCTTAAAATGCAGCTTCTGTAGCCAGCTCATCAAGTATTGGATCAGAACATTGTGGGTCATCCATGCCTTTTTAAATGTAAAAGTCACAGTTGACTTCTTTATTTTTCTGCTATTTTTCTAAACATTTTATATATGCATTGTCCTCTTTCTGTGTCATTATTTTTAAATGGCATTTCCATTAGAGCAAGCAGAAAGATTTTTGTTCCTTCTTACTGATAGCTTTACAGGTTAAGAGGAACAAAATTATAATAATGTTAAATTGAACTATCAACATTTTGTTCTGTTACTTACGCCTTTGACACATCAACAATTTTCTAATTTTCTGTCAAAAGTTTGTTTTTAATCCCCTCCCTTTGTTTTCTGGTAACCATTTGGGATGAATCATTCTCAGAAAGAACATGCTGAGAAATGTTTTCATTTGTGTGTAGTTTGGACGAACACCACTCCACCTGGCAGCTAGTAATGGGGGTCTGGAGGTGGTACGTCATCTCTGCATTGCAGGAGCCAACACTGAGGCCATCACTAATGTAAGTTCAGCCTCTGATCTGAAGTCCCCTCAGGGTTTAGCGTGATGAAATCAGGGGTGGTGTTGGTGTTGAGCTGAGCTGCTTGATTAGATTTGGGCCACATACTCCCAGTATAGTCATATTTTGATACTAGTCATAAATTTATGTTATGAGACAGCTTGGGAAATTTCACGTGCTTGTGACATACAGTAGAACAGCTATTGTGTTCAGTTGTGTGCAGGTTCAAATCCAGTTAGTGCCTAGTTTGTCCTGATCCTATTCCCATTTTCTCCCTCTACTTTCCTCTGCTCTTTAAGGGAAAAATCAGCTCATTATATATAGTTAAAGGTCAGAATATAACTATTGTCTTCCACATAAGCACTATGGTTTTCTGGGTCTAAATTGTGCAAGCTAACTAAGCATAGTTAATCTTATCTTTTAGGGGTTTTGTTTGACTGTTGTGTCTTGTGTTAGATATTGAGGTGAATAATAATCTGCAATGCTGCCCACTAAAAACATTAATCAAATTGCTCTTTTCAAAGACATTCATTTATCATTCGTGATAGCTAGAATAACCGTTTTATCCTTGTAATTTTACTCTCAGCAGAGATTTAATAAAAATAAATAACTCATTTATCAAATGAGTTTCTTATGGCTAGATGCACAAAATAAGACATAAAAAAACAGTATTCTGTAATGCCCCTGGTCAGTCTTTGGATGTATGTTAGTCTTTATAGTATCTGTATATGTGATTTTGTGCGTTTTTCCCATTATTATCAATATTTTATGTTGGTGTGTGTGTGTGTATTCATGTACCTTCCTCATATCTTCAGAGAGGTTTATACATTCTTGGCATCCATCAGTTATCAGATGTCTATACTGTTGTATGAGGTTCCTTCCCTGTCAGGACAGAACAATACAATTGCATCTCCAGAGCAAAGCTTCTAGATGAAAATGTGGCACCAGAGAATCATTATTTCTGGTAAAGGACAATATGTGCCACCAACCCCCCAACTATCCCTGACAAAACTGTCTGTTTTTAAGCTATAACCTCTATGTACCCTCACACCCCCTACCTAGACGCAATTTCAAAGCACTCCTACACATTGTTAATATTGTATAGCGGCTGATGCACATTGCATGTTACAGCACACAGGAATTTAAGAATCTATAATTTATTGCCAACTCTGTGTAGATCAGCAAAAAAACAGCACTATCGATATGGTCTGTGAATTAGTGCTGAAAAAATATTACAGTCCATTGACGATATTTCATATTTATCTTGACGTTTATGAACTCCCTTTGAAATAAATAATAAGTGGAATTATAACTCTGTCATAAACAATCATTTTAACCAAACAATTGTACAAGCCGTTATACTAAAAGAAAATCTAGCTAAAATTATTAAGCAATAATGCATGTTGTGTACAGACTTTAACTAAAAAAACACAATGTAAATAGTTTTTATTTTAATAAAATTTTTATTAAAATAAAATAAAGTTAATTTAAAAAGGCATGTATCATAGCACAAATATTTTGTAATATCTCTAGCAAAATCCTCTCAGTCATACTGTTAATTTTCATAATTATACTGTGAATGTTCATAATAAGTCTGCATTCTCATTGTTTCTTCTATATAGCATTAATAGCTTGTGCCATTGTATGTGATATGGTTTTGTTTGTCCCAAGCGAGTATCATACAGTATAATAAATGTTTCATGTTTCTAAGACTGTAATGACAAGCCGTGGTCTCAATGTGTCAAACAAGCAGTAGGTTCTCGTGAGGCTCCATTCAGTTCTGAGATATTCCGACATCTTTAATCTTTTGGGAGACAACAGGAAATAAATCAATAAATAAAAGCCTGTCTCAAGGGAGTATGTGGTAGGAACTGGAGATGAGTATACTGAAACAAAAAGAAAATGGGCTGGTTTGTATGTGCAGAATGGGCAGCGGTGTCTCCTGAACTTTAATTGGCAGAAACGCTCTGTGTTTAATCAGGTCACATTAGATGGAAGTAATTACAGTGCAGAAAACCTCACCCATTACTTTGCTTTCATCTGGGTTTTAACACCTCTGCTGCATTTGCCACATTCTCTGTGGCTCTCATTTGCATGTGTGTGGGTGTTTAAAGGCTCTCTTTCAAATGGAGTATAGTTAATTAATATGTAAAATGAATAAATATGCATGCGCCGTACACACGCATCATGTATTTATTTGTCTTTTCTAGACTAACTTTTATATTCTTTTTTTGTTTGTTGCCATTTAAAACTGTTCATGTTTTATCAATGCTTGTTTTTATGCTTTGGCAATATTGTATGTAAACACAATAATGCCAATAAAGTACAATTAATATTGAAAATATATCCCCATTGGTTTGTGAGGAATTCAGATGTTTCTGCCTCTGCGGTTTGTGCTAGTGGCCCTAGGTGTTAGGTGTGTGTTAGGCTTGTGTTTCTGTGTGTGTGATTGAATTGTGTATGTGTGTGTTTGAGGTGTTGAATCATTAATGGCTTTGAGACGAGGGCTGTGATGCTGTGGATTTTGGGTAAACAGGCAAACAAGCTCAAATTGAAACCCTGAGGGTTATTTACTGAGTACTACCATTGACTTGAGATTTTTTTCTAGTTCTGTATTTCGATTGTCTTGTTTTTACATTGTTTTACATGTGACCTTGCGTTTCTGTGGCTATATACTTCTTTTCAACATGTTGGCTTGCCTATAGTCATTTCTCTCCCCAATCAGGTCCCCAGAGACAGATTTTTCAATCATACATGTGCTGCTTTCATGTTCCCCTGGGAAGTTTCAGCATTTCTACATTTTGATTAGATTAGAACATCCTGACAAAGACAAAGTGCTTTTCAGTGCTAGTGCAGAAATGCAAAGATGAGTATTAAATGTATGTGTTTTATAGGGACGTATAAAACAACCTAAATATAACTAATCATTGGGTGTCTGACAACTTGTCAGTCTAACAGAAGTCTGGTTTGCAGCAAATGGGTAAAATTAGGGGTTCAAACTGAATGCATGAATATGCAACCCTTTAACAGGGTGTCTGACAAATTTTAAACAAATAAATAGGCTAAATAACTATAGCCACTACTTGCAAATAATGTCCATAGTTGACGCTGAGTAACGGAGACCTGCAGATTATGTATGCTAACAGGCACTTTGCCTGCCACTGACAATTTGAAGTTTGACAATAAAATGCATTGTTGAAAGTGGTTAATGTGTTACACAAGTGGTACTGTAGCTGTGATGCTACTAAGGTAATGTACAATCACAGCCTTATGGAAAGAGTCTTTTACATTTATGCACAATAAGGCCCTTATTACAGTCTGGCAATTAATTTTATTCAAAGCAAGTACATTCAAAGTATAACTAATGTGTAAAATACATCCTTAATATTTTAGCATTTATTAAAAACTAAATGTTTCTTAACGATCCATTGCAATAAGCTTTATGATTTCTCGGCTGTCACACTCCAGCTAAATTTAGACATTCCCACCTGTAATTACAACATTGTGTCAGCAGTCAACATGCATTCATCTCATAAACACGATTGTTCTCACATCTGTGCAGACAGCATAATTAATTTTGGCTTTAACCACCATTGTACATGCTGTTTGTCTCAGACAGCAATTGCAATATATTTTGAGTCACGCTGTCAACCTGTAAGGTGATATTTCGTTGCCTTTTTTCACACTTTTCCCTGTTTGCTTCTCACTTTGTCTTTTACCCCTCAGACTCAATCTAGCTGTATCTCTCCATTTCTCTATCTATCAGAACTTTAAATGGGGTGGGATGGACAGGTAGTATTGAGCAGATCAAGGGCTGATGGGCTTTTATTTACCCAGCTTTACTCATTCATCTTTGTCACGGGACCCTGACGGTCCTTGCATTGCTTATAATGTTCTGTCACCGCACTACATCCATCACTGTCTCTCCCTCTCTCCACTTCTCTCTCTTCTCTTCCCTCTGCTGCAGGATGGAAAGACAGCAGAGGATCTCGCAAATGCAGAGCAACAGGAACACGTTGCAGCGCTGCTGGCCAAGCTGAAGAAAGTGCGAGTCTTTGTTTATTATTCATCTCACTGACACTCAAGAGATTCAGTAACATTACATGAATGCTTCAGTTAAGAAATCTTCCCTCCAAAGTAGTGTGCAGTTACTGAACTTGATGAGCATTGTTTAACTTAAATCTGTGTGTAGGCCAAATGTTAGCACCACTGGAGGGCAAGTTTAGAAATAAATAGTGGTAAAAAAAACTTGTGTGAAAAAAAACTTAAGTGAATAACTTACAAATATTAATAACATGGCAGGAATGTACTGCAGACAATTGGCAGACTCAGATTTTTGTGGTTGCTGGCTGTTAAGAGCTTATAAATGACACTCATTAGGATTCACTACACATTGTTACTCATCTGTCATCTGTCCATATGTCACACTTTAATGTAATTGGATTGTGTTAATTTGCATGCCTTTTGTGATTGGTCTGATAGGACAATCACAAGACCATTTACATACAGCAGCTGCGGCCTACACAGACCCTACAACCTCGCATTAAACTCAAGCTGTTTGGCCACTCGGGAGCTGGGAAGAGCACATTGGTGGAGTCTTTAAGGTGCGGGATCTTACGGAGTTTCTTCAGGAGGAGGAGGACCAGGTTGACCAATCCTGTCCGCCACCCGGCCTCACCTGTCACTTCCAAACCTTCAGGTACAGCAGATATTTATGAATGCACTCTTGGCTAAAAATTGATCCAGTGTGTCCAGAATTCTGTCACAGAATTTTAGTATTTAAAGTATTTGTGGATTTGCTGAAAATTAGAATTGGCAACTCTTAGTACAGAAGTTTTTCCTCACCCATTTCCAGACTAACACTTGCACGTCATCCACTGCTATCCTTAGAAGGTGGAATCGCGTCAATGTAATATAATGCATTATCTGTGAAGCTCGCTTTTTTCTCACAATTTCTGTGGTAGCCAAACTGAGGAAGTCGTCTCAAAGAGTTTCTGTGGGAAAAGTTTCTATAACGAGACACATTTCAACGGAAGGCGTTGATTGTGCGAGACACATGCATGCACAGTGTGACTAACACGTTTGCAAAGTATTAAAACATTGAGTCAACAGACGAAGTATTTCTCTAAATGAACATGACTTTATTTTTCCATTAGCAAAGTAAAGGCAAGAAAGTGTAATACAGATTTTCTTTATGAGCTTATAAAGCTTGTGTACATATATATTTTATACAAAAAGCTACAACATAAGCATGAAGTATTTGATTTTTGTGGTAGGGCAAAAATCAGGCCCTCTTAAACAGCTTCCCCATCTGGTGGGTTACCACATAAATTTAATGTTTCTGAATCAACATTTTATGTTTTATAGTAGGCATCTTGTATCCTTTGTTTATAAAATCCCTTTTGTTGTGTTAACTGATCTAAACATTAGATCAGTCAAGAGTTATAAAGTCTTTTTCCTTCTTTTTGTTTGTTGTTTGTGTAATTGTTCATGTGTGTTCGTGCAGTGTCTGTCAGTATATCTAACCTGTACCCAGGCTGTGAGAATGTTAGTGTGCGTAGTCGCAGTATGATGTTTGAGCCCAGTTTGACTAAAGGAGTGCTGGAGGTCTTTAGCCCTGTACACAACACTCTCTCCACCACTGATGACACAGCCACCAAAGCCATTGACATCCAAAATGCCAACGTCAACGGTGAGTCATGTTTTAAACATGTTTTAAATAGTTGAGGCTAGACCTTAACAGGGCTTACATCATTTGGTGTATTGATCAGATTTTAACCAACATTTAGTTTCAAGGTTATTTCCAGGGGATAAATCAGTTCCTCTCACATTGTGTGTGTGTGTATATGCCTATATATGTATGTATATATGTGTCTGTGTGTGTAGACCCAAAAAGCATAAACCCAACAAGCATAATTTTTATTTTGCTTAAACTTGATTTTCATCTTGTGCAGAGAAACTTCCTCTTGCTTTGATAAATATTAGTGCCCACACACTTTGTGGGGCTGCTGTGTAATTAGAATACCTTTATATGTATGTGTGTGGTTTCAGGTGTTGGTGACTTCAGTATATGGGAGTTCTCTGGTAATCCTGTCTACTACTGCTCATATGATTACTTTGCGGCGAATGACACTAGAGCAATTCACCTGGTTTTATTCAGCCTGGAGGAGCCATACGAGACTCAGCTCAACCAGGTCACATTCTGGCTCAACTGCCTCAAGGCTCTCACACTGCCAGAGGACAACATAGGTATGTGTGTGTGTGACTCTTGAGACTACAGTGTTAAGTGTATAGATTTTTTCTCTGAAGGACTTTCTGTTATGATAATTTCAGGGATAAGTTGAAGCTATGAAATGCAGGTCTTTGAAGAAGTACTTTTCGTTTTGTTTTTTATATTAAACGCATCTGTAATACATGGTTATTATACTGTATGAACACTGTAGTGTTAATTTTAACACTTTATCTCTTAACTTTAAACTTGGTGTTATATGGGGAATATAAAATAACATCTTTCATTTTATTTTATTATTTTTGCTGAGGACTTTTCTATTTTATTAATTAGTCTCTGCTGCCTCTAGTCTGTTTCATTTCCATAATGATTCAGAACAATATTTACTAACCGTCCTAATGATTAGTAAATTACAAAAAACAATAATTCATTGCCATGTTGTCATAACACTCTGAAATAATAAGAAGATAATTAGAATAATTATCTAACACTAACACTAATAGATTAGAAGATTTGTGGTGTGATTAACCAAATTAATTGCGATTAATTGCATGTAATAGTGTTTGTTGAGATTAACAGGTAAATTTAGATAATGTAGGAACTTTATTTTTTATTGTGGCATATGAGCAGCATATAAAGGACATAATAAAAAGTGGCTTTAAAAGTAAATATATTGATTGTTGTATTTTCTATTATAATTAAATATAATTTTGGCCCACAGTCCACAGCAATCCAGTGCAATTTTGTTCCTTAACCATTCCAATGTATTGAGAACCCGCAGTCTGTTCCATTTCATTCTGTTCAGTTTTTGATGACAGTAACACTATACTGCTTGCTGTCTGTAAGTGTGGTTAAGTGAGGCAGATGGCCTATAGTGGCCGCTGGATCTGAGGTGACTGCAGACTGAATGTGTTTAAATTTCAACTGTAAATAAACATGCATGCAAGGTGATTGTCATTCATGTGTCAGTAGCTGAATTTCCATTAACCTTCCAATTGCGCACACTTAAGTTGCCAATTAATAGTGCCTCTACATCCATGTACCGGAAATCCATATACATTGCAATTTTTTTTCTTTGCTCACATGAGGTTTTTTTTTTGGACAATTTTGCTGGAACAGAACTGGAATAGAAGCGCGTGAACGCAGTTCATTACATTAACAGGTCACCAGGTTTCAGTGGCAGAGTCACAGGGTGGCCAAAGGTTGCTCAGTCATCATAGACAAAATCTGTACCGCCCGTCTGGCCAGCTCACCTGTAATTGCATTTTTAAGACAAAGAAACTTTTAAGACAAGAAATTTCTGAGATTTGACTCTAGAAGGGCCTCAGTCATAACTCCTGAGAGTTACTGTATGATTGAGAGTTATCTATAATAATTTGAGATGCACCTCACGGATGCATTTAATACAGAAAGTTCCCACTTCTTGCTTCTCATGGGATCAGCAGCTTGTGAAAACAAAGATATAGTGTGATTTACGCAGATCTGCTTTGTTGTTAACAAGCTGTAGGTAAAAAGAGTTGCAACAGTGGAAGTTCAAAACGCTTGTTCGTCAAGGGATTCATTCCAACTCAGATTTTTGAGAGTTTGGTTTACTGGAAAATGAATAAAATAACTGCTTTTGCATATTTTTATGTTTACATTTATTCATTTAGGAGATTCATTTGTTTAATCCAAAGCGGCCTGCACTTAGAACCATCAAGTGTGGTCTACAAAGCTACATTTACAAATAGGAATCACATTCTGATGCTACAGACAGAATGAATAGGGTTTTTTAGTAAGACCAAACATTGGAGCATTAGATGAATAGGCTGTTTGTGGTTTGTTAACTTATTTAATAGCCTCTCCTATCCTAATCTGTTATCTGATAACATGCCCAGATCTACTAACTTAATGAGAAATTGTCTACCAGAAGGCTTCGATGCACAAGTTAATTGAATTCAGATGTGTTGATAATATACAATACAATTGTTGGAACGTAAATCTTTTAAATCTCATGACAAACTGAATTTTCTGATGCAACGCTATGGCGCCTGTAACTCTGCCTGGCCTACGTAAAAGTCTTGAGATGGCACAGTATGTTTGGAATAATTTGACGCAAGAAGAAAAAAAATATATTTTAGGCCTAGACATCTGTTTATGGAAATGCCCTAATTTTACGATTTTTTATTGATATTCAGAAGATATTGCAAAAGGTTTGCGCAAACCTTTAATGAAAACCAGGCTGTTGTCTCATTGTTTTTTCTCATTGTCATTGTTCTTCTGTTCAATGATTCATTCTGTGTGCTCTCATTTGTGCTGTTCAGATTTTTCTCATTTGACTGTCTCTCTCAAAACCTAGTAATTTTCAGCCTGGGTTGCTTTTGCTTCACTATAATGATGGTTGAGGAATTTGTGTAAGTACTTTAGCAGGCACATCCATAATGCTATGGATAATGCCAAAAGAGTGTCAGTATAATGTTTGATATACCCAAAGCTAGAGTTCTAGAATTTGGTATGTGGTTCTTAGTTAGCTATAGGATGTAGGATTGAGGTTAAAACAGGCACTCTGTTTTGTCCACAGCCTTTGGAGGGAAGATAAGAAGTCCCTTGCGTGTGGTGCTGGTGGCCACACATGCTGACATCATGAATGTGCCTCGATCTTTCGGGGGAGATTTCAGCTATGACAAAGAGAGATCTTTACTTAAAGAAGTCCGAAACAGGTGATAAATGAATATAAACTAGTATTTTAAGTATACTAAGTTTTCTAGTATTCTATATGGACTGATTGAAAACTGGACAGAACTTTATTAAAAGACTAGTTACAATATTTAACAGGTCCTCTAATTTTGACATTTTTATTAAATCTTAACGGACACATTTTAGGGAGGCTTGTAACAGTTTTAACAAGTTTTTGTTAATGTTTAGTAACAAGTGTTGATCCTGTTTTTGTTGGGGTTAATAAAAAGCAGTTAAATTAGCTGTCCGTATTGAGTCTAAAATGAAAGTTACTTTATTTATAACAGTTTAATATGAAAGTCTGATTGTTCTTTATTGATTACTCTGATTTGAATGCAGTTTGTTTTTGATATTCTGGTCATATTGTAATTTGTCTCAGGTTTGGAAATGACCTGCTGATCACTGAAAAGCTGTTTGTCGTGGATGCAGGAGCGTCCAACTCCAAAGACATGAAGCTGCTGAGGAACCTTCTGCTTGAGCTTCGGAACACCATCATCTCTGTAAGATCATTCTCCACTCCGCCACACACCTCCACTTCAATTCTTAAGCTTTCCATTTCAAATTAATTAAGATGTCGACATGTAGCACCGTCATTAATAACTATTTACACAGTGTGTGTAATATGACTCGAGAGTTTAAACTCTATAATGAGGCTCCCTGGTCACACACACACACTCACTTCTACACATATCTGCTGTTTCTTTCTTATCAGTATCTTCTGGGATGCTACAGTAATATCTGCCATTTATAACATATTATAATGAAATCATTTAATGTTTGGAATTATTTACTGATATTGATTCAATTTTATTATAATTTTTTATAGTTTAATTCATTTGAGCCACTAAAGAAATTTTCGTTTTCCAATAGTTATAATTTGTGAATTGAAAATCAAATCAGTTGGAGAAAAGTTTCTTTTCTGAACATTTGAGATCTTTGCCTGGTAGACAAAAAAACAGGTGAAAAATCCTATACCCCATATCTCGGGACAATTGTGGACATTCGTAAAAGGGCCAGCAGGTAAACACATAGCAACCACCAAGAACACTGACTCATCCGCATAGCAACCACTTAACAACATAACAACACTGGCAACCACCCAGTCATATTTCTTCAGTAAATGTAAAAATTTAGTTTGGTTAAATTATTGTAATCTGGAGTTTTTTCTCATGTGTTTTGTCTCTGTTTCACAGACCTGCAGGCCTATGACTCAGCTGGCAGAGAAACTGTTGTCAACTCTGCCTTCCTGGAGGAAATTGAATGGTCCAAACCAGCTGATGTCGTGGCAACAGTTTGTTATGGATGTACAAGAACAAATCAACCCTTTGGCCAGTGAAGACGATCTGCGGGAACTGACTTTACAACTTCACAGCATGGGAGAGGTGTGTGTGGGGGCGAACCAGTGAAAGTGTGAAATGTGTGTGTGTGTGTGCATGCAAGCATATGATAGGCTAACAAATGATTAAGTACGTACACACAGTTGAATTAAGTGTTTATTGGTGTGGGTGGTAAGTGTATTAGCTGTTGATTGTATTGTGTTATGAATTAAACTATTGTTTTTATAAACCCGTATAGACATTACATACACACCCACACTCTAATTCCACATCCATACCTACAAAGGCACTCAAAGTCAGAACATCTCCACACATATTTAATGGTGCTTACATTTACATTTATTCATTTGGCAGACGCGACTTACAGTGAATTCAGTGTACACATTTTTTTATCAGGACTTGCCTTCCCCTGGGATCGAACCCACAACCTTTGCGATGTTAACGCAATGCTCTACCAGTTGAGCTATGCATGCATGCTGTTCAGAATTTAAGACAAGTTTCTATGTAATGGAATTTTTAAAATGCCTCAAAAGAACTGAATTCAGGCGTTGTCATAACATGTTAAATATGTCAATATCTTCATTAAAATTACAAGATTATGTTTTTGTGTTTTTTAAAGAAATAGCCTTCTGATTGGCTTGTGCTATATGTGGCATGCTGGACACAAATGCAATGACAACTTGAAAGCTGTAGGTGGCAGCAAAGACTCCCTTTTACATCTTGGGACACTATGGTGGTTCCTTATACTTAAATTGATGTTTCCTCATTTCCTTGCTCCTCTGGAAGTGTTTGTCTACTATTCCTCCCTCATGCTAAAGGGGTGAGGAGAAGAAGCAAGAAAGGAAATGAGGAAGCACAATAAGAATTGTGAAGCACCCCGTGAGTCTTGCTTTGCTTCAGATGTGACAGCACTGGTTTATTGTCAAAAAATTAGGTTTCTTAACACTTATCAGATTTTTAAAAGCAATGGCCTGTTGCACAGCTTACCAATAACATTAGGACATCTACTAACAGAAATGGCAACTAGTTACCAACGGCACACTCAGTAATAATAACCATTAGTCGACCTATGTTTGTTATTATATTTAATCTGTTTTATCCTCATCTTTTCTCTAGATTAACATCATGCAGAGTGAAACTGTCCAGGATGTTGTTGTGCTAGATCCTCGCTGGCTTTGCAGTAATGTCCTAGGCAAGCTTCTTTCCATTGAAACCCCCAAAGCAATCCACCACTATCGTGGTCGTTATCGCATAGAAGAACTCCAGAACCTCGTTTTTGAAGGTGACATTGATGAACTCCTTCAAGTGCTGGATGCCATGGACATATGTGCCCGTGACATAGCCAACCCTGGAATGGTTGACATTCCCGCCCTCATTCGCACAGGTGGTCTGCAGCACACCTGGACAGACGAAGATGACATAGAAGGGGAGGACACTTTGCTTTATGGTGGAGTACGTGTGGTCCCTGCAGAGCACTTAGCCCCTTTCCCTTGTGGACTTTTTCATAAGCTTCAAGTAAACTTGTGTCGTTGGAGCCGACAGCAGAAGCCTGAGGTTGAAGCTGAAGATGTGCGGTTGTGGAGCGGTGGAGCTCGTGTCGGGCTTGGTGGTACAGAGGCTCTGGTTCTGCTTGTTAACCATGGACAGGGCATGGAGGTACAGTTACGAGGACCTGAAGGAGACCCTGGACGTTGTTATGCTTTGTTGGACACGCTGTGTGGCATGGCAGAGGGTCTTTTAGCTGCTTCATTACCCGGTTTGTTAACTGCCCGACATTATCTCAGCCCTCAGCAGTTGCGGGAGCACCACGGGCCTGTCATGCTCTACCAACCTAGAGACTTTTTCCGCGCCCAGTCACGTGGCGAGAATGCTTTATCCAACACCATGGGTGGTTATCGTGAGAGCTTTGTTAGCATTGTAGCATTAGGCTGCACCCAGGTCTACAAACAGGGCAGTCTTGGTGGGGAAGTGCCTGTGGTGGAGGTCAGTCACCTGGCTCGGCGCAAACTCTGTCGTCTGTTGGACCCACCTGATGCCCTCGGAAAGGACTGGTGTTTGCTAGCCATGAACTTGGGCCTTAGCGAGCTGGCTGCTAAATACAGCGCTGGCACCAACGGTACTCTGCCAACAGACCCACTTTCTCTTCCCAGCCCAACGGCCACACTTCTGCAAGAGTGGAGCCAACGATCAGACTCTACCATAGGCATTTTGGTTGCTAAGTTGCGAGAACTTGGCCGTCGGGACGCGGCTGATTTTCTCCTTAGAGCCGCACCAGTGTTCCGCGTCAATGTGGAGATTCTGGGAACTCCGCCAGAGCCCTACAGCCCAGTGTGCAATGGAGGAGGCACATCTTACAATTCCATCAGTTCAGTGATCTCTCGTTAGGGTGCCACTTGTGTCTATAGAAAAACGTGCAATTAATCAGTGGAGTGGTGTTAAATCTCAGCTCCCTGGTCTTCTAACAGTGAAGTATTACAATCAAATGCTTTGCCCATTAATGCCCTTTGCGATTTCTGAATGTTCATCCTCGGTATCTCTAAAAAAGGTGCCTCTGTAATGTAATAATATTTTCATGCAAATCTTCTACCAACAGTTTTAAACTCCCAATCCAAAATTTAAATATCACTTTTCAAATGTCGTTACTGAAGGAAAATTCTGCAGTTGTATTTTTATATATACGTTTAGACAGCTGTGTGACTGTCAAACAAAATAAACCTAATTTGATGACCGAATGATAGATCACCAAGTGCTTGGCAGCATTTCTTAATTTAAGATAATGACTCAAGCTACTGAGTGCCTTGGAGATGGTAAAGTTTTGTCCATAAGCCATCTTTCTCAATTTCAAAATTGGATGCATTGTGTGCCACAAACCAACAGCTAATTAGTTTAAACACCTCTGCAAGTCTTTGTTTACCCTTCCTTTTTAAGTTTTAATGAATATATATGAAGAAAGTTCAGAATGTGAGCAGTTTAACTACTACCTAAATGTTTCTCACAACAATTAAAGCATAATTCTTCAGATAGAACATTTGAAGCACAAAAAACATTCCTTGATGCAGGAAATGCGAAAAAACTTGTTTTAAAGTTTGCTTCTTAAAATCTTGTGTGTCCCAATCTATTTACCAACTTTCATGTTTTATTTCACACTTAAATATATATGTGACACCGTTGTGAAATATTGAAGTTCTGACTACTTGTCAAATGTAAATGATAAAATACTTCAGGCATTTACATGGCAAACAGGATTTTTCTTATAAAATGAAGTCTGCTGCAATGTCTTAATAAGCATGAGCTGAGTATTGTTACAGTTGTTCAATTGTTATATCAATATTTTCTGTTTCACACATTCACATTGTTAAGCATTTAGAACAAGTTTAATTTAAATGTTTTATGTACCAAAATAAAAAAAATTACTTTTAAGGGATTAAAATTGGGCAAAAATGTCAATATATAAATAAATGTCAAATATGTCTATACTTGCATTGAAAATTAGAAGGTGCTTTAGAAATGTTAACAATGATGATTTTTCTCAGTTATAGTGGTTTATTAGAACTATCTAATTTCATAATAGCCTTCTGGCTTGTGCTGAATGTGGTATGCTGGAGATGCAGTGACGTCTTGAAAGCTGAAGATGTCAGCAAAGACTCTTCTGACGTCTAACCACACTTTGACTCCTGCTTTCACACAGCTGCAGTTTTACTATGTTACCAAGAACTCTTTAACTGTCCCATATAATAGTTTGGGACAGAGCTATCCTCAAACTTTTTACCATTTAATTTGCAGACTGTCCAAAAATCGCAACGTTTTTTTAAAGGGAACTAAATGTATTGTGTTCTCCCATTCCAAAAGGCACATTTTTATATTGTGATTAAATGTATGTATTGTGAATCTCTTTCTCTGTTTAGCTGTGGTCCAGGTTAATGATTTCCCCTATTGAGATTGTAACCGGGTAAATCAGAGGGGAATTCATCCTGTTGTATTTAAGACTTGTACAGTCATTTCTTTGCACAAGCCCTTCGCGTCTATTTATGTTATGTTCTGAATGCATGTCTCTGAATGCCATGTCCTTAATACTTCCTTATAACTTTACAGTGTACTACATTTTTATAATAAATTGTTTACTCAATGACCCATTTGATGCTTTATTATCTTATTATATATGGCAGTTTGTAAGCAATATTTTTGTTATATACTGCCTTATTATATATCTGATCCCTTCCTATTCTGAATAGTGGAGAAATCTGCCTCCCTTCTGTCTATGGCACTTATGGCCCTGGTTACGCCAACTAAATTAATAATCACTCTGATAAATTTTAGGTTTTGCCTATAAAATTAGACCATGAAAAACAAATGATAGATGTAGATGTAAATGCTGTGTGCATAATGCTACATACTATTCTACAATGTCACAGAGTTATATGTAATTGCTGTTCCCAGTTTTGAAGTTTTTATTTACATATATTATCTACACATTCAAAAGAATTGGCATATGAAACAGTGAAAACACATATACAGTGTCTGCAGTCCTACAATACACACACCACTGAGGTACATCAAGACGATATCATGAAATGTGTCATTATATAGAGACAGTTTTTCAAAAAACATTAACATTTTATTGCATACGCATTTTTGTCACTTTCATTGGTGTTATTATTTCAATGCAATAAACTTAAAAACACTTATAAAAAATAATCAAAATGTTATTAAATAGCCCATGTGCTTTAAAGCATTTTAAATACTTGCCCTACAGCTAATTCTGTGTAAAATTGTTTCCACACGCATGCTTTTGCTTAGAGAAAGTAAGAAACACAGAAATAAGGCCCACTAAGATGAAATGAAAAGATGTCAATGCTGTTTATGAATAATTGGTCATGTGAATTGTAGGATTTAAAACGTCAGGGAGAGTAACATGACTGAACTTGTATTATTCAGCAAAAGAACACCACAACCACACCTCTGTTTCATAAAATTAAACATACATTAAAGCTTATTTTCTTTTTACAGCTGTGTCTACAAGTACAAATTAATAGCAAGTCTTAGTATGACAACTTGCAGTGTCAAATATACATTTTACTTTGTGTTAATACTGCTAAGGGCTCACAATTGATCAATGGTTTCTTTTAACCACGCTTCCTTTTGATCAGTTAGACTGATAGGTTTAAGTGATAATTGAACATGTGATAATCGTCTGGCTACAGCTATTGTTTGTCTCTTGTGACAGACATGCCCATTAATCAAACAGTTTTTCCCCTTTGTTGGAATTTGCATTCAACATAAATCTAATCTCAACTCTAATTCCCACTAGTCACAAAGCATACAAAAAAATAAGCTATATGGAATGTTGTTAGCATACAGGACTAGATATGATTCACTGATGTCCTCACACATACTGATAGAAAATTCAATATATTGTCTTTCATGGATCTTGTTTTAGTGTTTTGTTTTGTTTAGTTTTCTTGATGTGTGAACAAAGCCATGCAATTTCATTGGTTCATAGTTTTCTGTATTCACAGTGTGTTGTATGTATGTTATTAGTTTAATTTGTCCATTAAAACAAAGCTTCCCCTGTTTAATACTTTAATAAAGATTAAACGCATGGTTTTAGTTATTTCTGCATTTAACTGATTAGCTATGGTTAACATTTTGTTGGACTGATAGGTCAGATGTGACAGATGGAACATGATGTTCTGGCTTTCACAATAAAACACATTTTAATAATGGCACATTATTTAATTGTTGTTGGGATACTTTGTTTAGACCATTAAGAACAGGCAAAGCATAACTGGTGAGCAGCGGGTAGGTTATTAATATATTTAATATTTATCTGTAATTGCTGATATATTTACGGTATATGCATGAAAATGGAATAGTTATGCATTTAAATATATTTACGGACAAAAATGTATCAAAATCAAGTTAACCACTTTTTGTGTCATGCCTGTGCTGTTTGTTTAAAAGAAACTTCAGAAATTCGTTGTTTTTGTTTGACTAAGACCATCTGTCGGTAAGGCATCACGTGCGTGTGGGTCACATGCTATGACGCGTCTTCAGGGCGGGACTACATGATCTATTGGCAGGAATTCTGGCCAATGAGAAATTGTGGAATTTGCCTTCAGATGCGCTATAAACCTGCAGCCCCCAAAGAGCTCAGGAACATTATCTTCTGAATTTCTGGAATAGAGGGTGAGTCAGTACTTTTTTCATTTTATATGCCGATCTGTTGTTTTTTAGCGTTATTTGAAAAGGCTTGTTTTTATGAGCATTATACAGTGGTGTTGATTTTGTTTGGTTGAATGTTTTTAAAGCTTTATTCACAAAATAAGATGTATTTGTTTGCGTCGCATCTACGATAATCCTTGTACAAACTTGTATTTTTATAAACATCAGGTACGGTTCAGCTGTTTTAAATAGATTTGCTTTCAGCGCATAAAGCCGGTTTTGATGTGCAGGGCCCTAATAGTTTATTTTCCTATTTCCACGGGCTGGTTTCGCTCTTTGTTTTCTTTTCCTGGGAAACAGTGGGCTGTTACCATCCATATCGCGTGACTGGCGCAAAGAGAACATTGTATTCTCTGTATGTGTACGTGGCCATGCGATCAAATATATTTATAGAACTGCGGATGTAAACAGACGTCTATTTCTCCTTTCTTTCATGGTTTTACACGTTTCTGCTCTGCAGCGATGTAGATCGCAGTATTTTTTTTGTTCGATTGTAGTTCATGTTCTTGACCGGTTTATTGGTTTGTTATTACTATTCATAGCAATAACTACTGCTGTAGGTTGTGTTCACGGTGTAAACAAAATGTGGCAATGATCTTACAAAACGCTGAACACTTGAAGTTGTTTTAAACGCTGAAGTTATTTTAAACACACACACACACACACACACACACGTTTTTTGTTACAACAGTGGGGTGACTGATGAATGCGTGTGTTGCAACATGTTTCACTCTTCCACATTGTTTTATAGTGTTTTCGCCATGAGGATCTATTTGGCGCTGTTTACATTGTGCCTTGGGGCAGTATTTGCGGCACCAAGTTTGGACAAGCAGTTGAATGACCATTGGGATGAGTGGAAGACCTGGCATGGGAAAAAATACCATGAAGTAAGTTCAACATGTCTGTTGCTGGCTCAACAGTTGTACTAACATGTTGTCAAAATGAACATAGGGGCCAACTTTGTGTTATCTCCTTCAACACAGAAAGAGGAGGGGTGGAGGCGTATGATTTGGGAGAAGAACTTGAGAAAGATCCAACTCCACAACCTTGATCACTCTATGGGCAAACACACATATAGACTTGGAATGAACCACTTTGGTGATATGGTAAGAGCAGAAAAAGTCACTTAACTGTTTACACAGTTTTTTTGAAACTCTCATCATTCATTATTTTACTTCATATCCACAGACTCATGAGGAGTTCAAACAGGTAATGAACGGCTACAAACACAAAAGTGAGAGGAGATTCAAGGGATCACTCTTTATGGAACCCAACTTCCTGGAGGTGCCAAACAAGCTGGACTGGAGGGAAAAGGGATACGTGACTCCTGTAAAAGATCAAGTGAGTGATTAAAAAGGACATTAGCGTTTGTCTACAGTAACATAAACAGTATGTCCTCCTTGACTCTGAGCCAGTTCCAGTTTTGTAAGATAAACAGGTCTGATCAGTTGTCATAATTTGTATAATAGAGATGCAACATATATAGTCAGTTGTATAGCTGGAAAAAATACGTCATTAGCGTGCAGAGAGCTGACAAAACAACAGAAACTGACCCTGTTTGTAATGAAAAAAAAAATTAAGCTCTACAAATTACTCCACAAAAAAGGTCTAGATTTGTGAGGACATGGCATTGTGTCTAAGCATCAAATGTTGTATTTACAGGGTGAGTGCGGCTCTTGCTGGGCCTTTAGCACCACTGGAGCTATGGAGGGTCAGATGTTTAGGAAGACGGGAAAAATGGTATCTCTGAGTGAGCAGAACCTGGTGGACTGCTCCCGTCCTGAAGGCAATGAGGGCTGTAATGGAGGTCTCATGGACCAGGCTTTCCAGTACATCAAGGACAACAGCGGCCTGGATTCAGAGGAATCCTACCCCTACATTGGAACTGTAAGCATGTTATGCTGCATAATATTGATTTCAAACTTTATTTAATCAATTGCAGTATTTAGTAAATACATGTTAAAAGTTATTGTAACATGTTTAATAACCATTTTATTACCTTTCCAGGATGATCAGCCCTGCCATTATGATCCCAAATACAGTGTAGCCAATGACACAGGATTTGTTGACATTCCCAGTGGAAAGGAGCGTGCTCTGATGAAAGCTGTGGCCGCTGTGGGACCGGTGTCTGTAGCCATTGATGCTGGACACGAGTCTTTCCAGTTTTACCAGTCAGGTGTGCAAATTAGTCACCTTTCTGTTAACTAGTAAATTAGCCCTTAACACTTTTGTAACTAATTTGAATGACCCTGTTTTGGACGCTTACTGTACTCTGATTAAAGTTGTTTTGGACTAAATGACATGATTCTTTTGTTAGGCATCTACTTTGAGAAGGAGTGCAGCAGCGAGGAGCTGGATCATGGTGTTCTTGTTGTTGGTTATGGTTTTGAGGGTGAGGATGTTGATGGCAAGAAGTATTGGATTGTCAAGAACAGGTAAGAAAACCATATATATTGTTTATTCAAAATAAATACAGGTGCTGGTTTAAAATGGTCAGATAAGTTATAAAGCCAGTGTTTAGTATGTTAACTCAATGTGTTTTTTTTACTCTAGTTGGAGTGAAAAGTGGGGTGATCAAGGATTCATCTACATGGCAAAGGACAGACACAACCACTGTGGTATTGCTACAGCAGCTAGCTACCCACTAGTCTAAAAAGATTACCTCAGGTGTTAAGAAACAATACTAAAACGCCACTGTCTCATGTGCTTAAGTGGTTTACTGAAACCCACTGTTGAAAAGGAGTCACTTGACACAGGTGACTGTTTGTCTCACAGCCTGACTGAGCGACAAACCTTTAAGTATTGCTTGAAACACTGTTTTAGAGAATTTATTAAATTGTTTTCGGTCATTTTTATGCCATTGATTTAATTGATTTTGCCTATGTATTGTAAATACATGTTCTTTTAGTGTCTTAAGTGTAAATGTACAAATGTTTTTTCTATATTATGTATGATCAATTAAACTCTTAAAAATCTTCCTGCTGTTTTCCATTTTACTTTTTATGTAATAGTTGCAAAGCATGTACATTTTTTTACCTAATCATGACGAAAGTGAGATAAAACCAAACAAAATGGAAATCTATATTTCAAAACAAATGTTTCGAGGCCAGATGAGACAGTATATAACATTTGTTGGATCATTATATTACTAGTGTAAGTTTTTTAAATTAAAGAATACTTCGCATGTAACACATTGCATGTTACATATTTCCTGGGTAGCTGAAAATTTACATAGTTATAACATTATATAGACGGCTGTTTATTTTGTTCTGTCAGTACAACATGTCCTGTTTATCTCTTGGCATTTTGCCACTATATGAGTAGTCACCATGAACATGTTGGGTGGAAGTTATTGGGGTTTGGATCTTGAACTAGTAGGGTGGGATCTGTTAGATTGGGAGGGTGCAGACTTTATACCATCTACAAAACATTGCTGGGAGCACATTCACATAATGTAAGAATGACACAGATTGCAAAACAGAAGGGCAAAAACTGAACAACACAAAGGCAGCCAAATTACTTATGAGTTAGAGCAAATCTAAACTGTTTTAATTACCATTGGGTTTTTACCTTTTTGCTTTGAGTAAAAGTTAAAACCTTAAAATTTATAATATTGGGAATTTAATAGAGTTTTTTGTTCACAAAAATAACAATCAATTGGCTCTGATACAAGTGTGTAAGAAAAACTATTGCAAAGTTTGGTATGTCATCTCGGTGTCAAGTGTATTTCACAATAGATCAGATTTGTGAATCTATTTTTGAAATTTCTTGACAAATGACAGGTATTCTTCCACATCATCAGGGGAGCCCACCACAAAGGGCACCCGCTGGTGCAATGACTCTGGCTGAACATCCAGGACACGCTGAGTGCCTGTCGTGGCAATACCTCCAGCCTGCTCAACAAGGAAGGCTATGGGGTTACACTCATACAGCAACCTCAGCTGGGGAAAAAGACAAACGTGAGAAAAGAGAATTACACAATGCAGAAAGTCATGTACTGCTGATAAGAACATCAATAAAAATTGGTTTTCGAACAGTCCTGTTAGATGAAAACTTATGTCTAATTTAAAATGTTTATATTTAAGATTTTTGTTGATTTGTGTTAACTAAGAAACACTGAACACCCTAGTTCACTCACACCTGTTTTTGTCTTACCTCTAAAGATAAGGGAACAAAGACTGTGCAAATACATAAAGGTTTAAAGGTCACATTTCTTTGTGGCACTTCTTTGACCAGCAGCATGAACTGCAGATACTATATCTAGGTTATGGCTTTCAAGCTATTTTGAGTATTTCTAACATGTACTTGCTCCAGTGTGGCCTCATGTTGTTTACTCAAAGTCCATTGCCATTAGTGAAACATTCATCCAACAACACTGGTTATATGTTATTAGAACACAAACTGCTAGAACTAATGTGCTGTACACAGCATAACAGACATTTAGGATTACTGAGGTGTTGTTACATGTATATATAAAATTACAGTGACCTAATTTGCTGAAATCCGGCCTAATTATATAGTTTAATAATTTCAATGTTTAATTCTTTAAATTAGTGTTTTTTGACTGTTAGAAAAGCGGAAAACTCACCTTTCCTTTTGGACTCTTCTCATTGGCTGGATACAAAAAGATGCCACCATAGGCAATGGTACGGTGTATGTCAGACACCATAGAGCCCACATACCTGGCACCATAAGGAGCACCACCATCCTGTGAGACAACTACAGTTTATCACAAGATATCAACACATTTCCATCAGTATTTATGTGAACAATTACTTCTCTCATATAGTGGCCCTTAATAATAATAATACATGGGCATTTAAGCCCATGTGTAAAATTCTCTTTAAAACAAAAATCATTAGTGTTAGTTTGGTAGTTTGTAAATGAAAAAGACTTTTCAAATATTGTTAAAAATTTAAAGAAGTAGTTTCTGGAAATTTCCAGCTATAAATGTCAATATGATAAACTACACCTGTGGTTACTCCACTAGGGCACCTGTGTGGGAACTTCCTGTGTACATTCACTAACATGACCGAGAGCAAAAGTAATAACACAATAAATGGTTAAAAATGAGAAGTTAGCAAAAAAAAACCCTCCAGAATCAATGCAATAAAGAAAATCATTTTAGTAATTTACAATCACTGATCTATATGAGCAGAATTTAAAACCATGTTTTGTGGTAACTGACAGTTCGTCATATATGCTATCCATAGAGCTTACCAGAAATATTCAATAGCACACAATTTGAAATATTCATTTAAATACAGTTACTATAACCACATTACTGTAAATGACATGACTAAGCATTATAAGCCGCAATAGTAATAAAGGTCACAAGTGTTTCAGTAAAACAAGGAAAACAGGAAGAAGGTGAAGGAAACTGAAACTCAGCTGGACAGCTAAAACCACACATCGCTCATTACATGTAGGCATTTAATGACTTGTCAAAGACTTAAGCAGAAACTAAAGGGGATATAAAGAGTTTTGCTCTTATGAGGTGGCAGTGTGCTGCTTTAGCCACATTAAGCAATGACAGACACCATATGCAAACAAATCAATATGTTATGAGGTCATGAGATACCATGTCCCTGTAAAAACATTTACGTCTGTAAAAACATTACCATGATATATAAAAAAGCATGAAAGTGATATACCCATGAGAAAATCTTTCCTTGAAACGTTCTGATTTACAGATTAAAACAGATCATGTTAATCTCATTTGAATCTCCTCTAGTCTCAAACTACACTCAAAGTCTGCAATAAAAAGACAAATACATAGAATTTCCCATTAAATTAATTCAAAATCAAATTATTTGCACTATGTTATTAGTAGCCACATCAAATTTTATGTTTCAAAATAATTTTTGACTGTTTTTTAGGAATAACATTTTATTGACAAAGTAGACAGTCCATACACTGAAAACTCCATTAAGTCTCGTAAGCTATGACAGCAAACTATGAGTAATATACCCCTTTTTTATTTTGGACATGTATATGAGCAACACAAAGTTTGTAACAAAATTTTGTAACACAAATATGCTCATGTCACAAACTTTTAGCCATCAGTGATTTCTTGTTTATTTTTTCTAATCTAATCACTACCAGACCAAATCTTAAAAATTTCCTGGAAAGACAAGTTATTTGATTTGTCTGATGTCTGACAAACTGTCTTCTTCACTAAAAATAGCATTATTTTTTAATAATAAATCATGTGTTAACCAAGTGACCAGTGAGAAAATCCATATCCAGCATATTTTAAGAACATGTTGTAATCAGTTTCTCTCAAGACTTGTGATTAGTAGTGTTTCATGAATGAGTGATCTGCTGAGTCTATGTTCCACACTGTCATCGGTCAGAAAACAGAACTGGACTCTTTTTGCACAAGAAGTCTCTCATCACTTCCCAGCATGTAACAAACATCAGCTGATGCTGAGAGCAGCCATATAGTCATGCACGGTTCTAACATGTCAGCAGGTGTTATTCAGTAAAGAATTTACATTTTGGTTCATACAATGCGACCTTCAGACCATCTAAGCAACATTCAGTGTTCTGTTGCAACGGATCTGAAAAATCATGTGTAGTCAAAAGTTGGATTCGATTTCCTAAAGAAAGCTCCACCACCAGAAAAACAAGAATCAAAAACAGATACAGCATTATTATTTATCTACATTTGATCTGCTACTGTCTGTCTATACACAACCCACCTCTGGGAATTTCTTGTGCTTTAAATACTCATTCACGGCAGGATCAAAATACTTGGCGTAGCCCTCGTTGATACTGTAGGTCTTCCCCTTTTTCTTGATCTTCACATTTCTGTCAGTCAGAACAAACTCACCAATTGCCTGAGGAGAAAAATCAATAAAAAAATAAACTCATATGTTCTTCTGCATTTCACTGTTACACACAGACAAACACAAGGGTCAATGGGTCACAGATAAGGAAATAAAACCATTTCACTACAGCCTAAAAAATATTTAAGTCTTTAATTTGAAATTGAAAGAAAGAAAGTGGCCCCCCTAAAAATGTAAAAAGCTAAACCAGAAACAGAAGTGAAAGAAAATATCTCTAACTTTTAGGGTATATAAGTGTATCAAAAAATATAATACCATACCTAAACGTCACACAGTTTATTACATTATTGTTTTGTTTTAAAACAATATTATGTTTGGCATCTGTGCATTTTGCTCATAAAGTTTTAAATAACTGTAAATGATTCACTATATTAATCCACAATGTGTTCTATGGACTGTTTTAAATACTGTGCCCATCTCTGTATGGGTAAAGCTGAAGACGCGGATCTCAGATCAGCGTTATACAGGCCCTATCCTAATTCATTCATTATGCATCCGGTCAGCAGACTGAACTGCGTTGCGCTTACTGGATCCAGCATGAAGAAGTTAACGCCAGCTCCTGTACTGAGAGCCACCACTGTGGCGCTGCCGTAGAGAGCATATCCTGCACACACGATCTCCTTGCCCGGCTGCAGAGCGTCCTTATCCGTCGGTTCTCCGTCGGTGATCTGTATCAAGAGCAACAGCAGAATCAGCACAGTTACCTGGTATTGAATCAACATAAGAAGCTGGCACAAGCTATTACTAAACACCAAAATACTTATGTGCCTGATGTGCCACATATGAAAATAATGACAAAAGCACAAGTCTAACTTTTACCAGTAAAGGTATATTTTCTTTGTTTAAATAAACAACTAGCCCAAAATTAAAAGTGAATGTCCTTAATATATCCGAGTAAACGGATGTTGACATAACTGTTAAGGCAAATAAACAACAGACGTTTACACATGCATGCCAACATTTAACGCTACAGCGCCCCCTGCAGCTTCCTATTGCAGTTTAGCGTGACCAGTTACTCGTTTCTCTACCTATATAGTTTAATCATAATCTAACATGTAACGAAACGACTACATAATACACAATGAAGCACCAATTCATTGCTCGGTTGGTATCAAAACTCTTTCTAAATAAAGAAGGAATAAAATATAATAATAAATATATTGAATCATATTCAATCGCTTAGCCAATGACATCAAGGCAGGATCTGATGCGGTCAAGCTACCTCGTCGATCTAAATGAGAAAGCGGCACAAGAACCAAGCATTAAAAAAGCCAGGACAAAAAAGCGATTTAAACAATTATATGGTTAGCATTTGCTTATGCAGTTATCACATGCATCATAAGTACATATGCAACTGACACACACATCTACAGTCAATACGTCGCTAATGCAGTACAAATACTTACTCTTTTGTAGATAGCGAAGATTGTGCCTATAGGGGCCAAACAGTCAATGTTGGAAGAGCCGTCCAGAGGGTCAAAACAGACTACATATTTGCCCTATGACAAACAGCAGGCTAAACTGAATATGCATCCACAATAACATGGCGACCTCAAGTGGTGAATATGCATAGGTACAAATTTTGAGTGTGAATTTTTTAAAAGCACTTGTTTTCATACTTCATCATGTAATAGATACTTTTGTCTCTTCTTGTTTCAACAAACAACTATATTTAGACAAGAATAATAGGAAATTAAATTTACGTTTTAAATACCAGGCATTAAGACTTGCTTGTATACAAACTGGCATTAGTTATGCACCTTTCAAAATAATCCAAAACCAAAAACATAAATCCTAAGAATCCTTTTAAATGTCTACCAAGTCTACTTTTTTATAATTAATTATTAATGTGTCTTTTTATCTTAAGAATTGTAGGTCCTCCCACTTTTTGTACAACATGTACCTCTTTTAGGGTTCATTAGTAACCTCCATTGCTAACTTCTCATGTACATTAATATGTGTATCTCTTAGTTGTGGAGTTTAAAAAACATTCCCGAACTGAACAAGACATAACCACAATAATCATACTCTTTTATCAGCTGGTGTGAGGATGGCGTCCTTGTTTTCCTCAGAGACCATCAAGCAGGTTCCATAAGATGCCTGCAGCATGTTGATGACCAGGTCATTTGAAAGCACATCCAGTTTTTTCTGTTCATCACCCGTGACATTAACACTTCCAGCAATGCCCTGGCTGTGTTTAACAAAGCCATAACATGTTAAAGCAGGTACTGAGGTTTAAATGCTAAGACAGTGAAAACTAATTTCTTACTATTTATTAGTGGACATGTAATTATTTCAACCCTAAATGTCATGGGTCATTAATGTGTTATCTTATTAAATTCAGGTTAATTCTCCATGTTCTTTACAAAATGATTAGCTGTATTAGAGCCTAACCTATTTTTGCGCATTTTACCTCATGTATACAGGCAAAGTCAAACTGTTGCCAACAGTTTAACAATAACAATGAAATACGGATGTTTGTGACAGAATTTTTTAAATAAAACTTACAGGTGAGCGAGTCCTGCTTTCCTCACTGCAGACGAAATAGCTTTAATAGCTGTTAACATTGAATTAATGAGCTGTGTAAGTTCTCCAGTGGCCCCCTTCGCCTTCCGCCCGGTCTCCATAACAAAGCGTGTGAGGGTCCATACGTCCACATCAAAGACCGATTGATCAGACATTCTTACAGTATTCCAGTGTACAAGCAGTTGAAAAGGCAGAGACTTACTGACTGTTGCTCCAGTAGGCGGCCTTTTTACATACACAGAGAGTGGATGGAAGCCAAGGTTATATTCGTGAAGCAGATCAGGTGACAGTACTGTAGTCTGAATTCTGGTAGAGCCAGAGCTCATTTTTACAGCACGTTCCTTTAACATATCCTCAGAGGTTAAGAGGCTATGGGTCATGAAGCTCAAAAGTGCAAAATACATTGTATATGATGTTCCCAACAAATACAAGAGGGTTATTAAATGGGCATCATCAATAATGTAAACTATTTATTTATATTTAAATGTGTTCCCTATATCTCAACCTAAACCTGGAGACTTGCCTAAACAAATTAACACATTGGAAGGAAATGCATACACAAAGAGCTAGTCATGCAATGTAATTGATGTACAGTATTAAAAAATTAAAATTTTTTAAGAAATTTAAAGTGAAACTTAAACCAAGCAAAAATATGTTTTCATATGGGTGTAGATGTGACAGATCTGGCTTGTGTTTCTCTAAACAAGCACAGAGGCTACTGCATCCTTATTTTCTTAATTGTGGGTGTCACATTGGGCCTCTACTACAGAGACTCATTAGAATCAAAAAAGTATTTCAGAATCAGTTCAACAGAAGCAATCTTTAAACATCCTTTAAACAAAATGTTTCCTACATGATAACTAAACGAAACTACAGCTAACAGTGAATGTGCTTAGAATATTGGCTTAAAATATATAGAAACCTTCTCAAAATGTTCCTTCAAAGTTATCAAAAACATTCTTGCAATAACTAATATACATACACTATATTTTGTCCAAGGTCATAGAGATCAACAGCCCAAAATGTGTTTCAAATGTCAGCTTGTCTCTGTTTGCCTATTGACCTTTACAGAAAAGGTCAGCTGCTCTTCATAAGGTGGATTGGACTAGTTGTACAGCCTAGTTAAATCAAATGGTGCAGTATGGTGAAATAGCATGTTTCACAAACAACTAATATTATTATGCTCTCAGAAGACTTACTGAAATGAATGTCTCATGTCAGACATGAGGTATAAGATATATAAATACACAATCCTTTCATTAAGTTGTGATGTTAAACTTTGTGGACATTGTAATTCCTATTTATTCCTATAAATAGGAATGCTGTCTTTACACAGCATGTCTCACAAAGTCACTTGATTTGCCAAGATATTTATTCACAGCTTTTCTCAATAGGGTGCAAAAAGTATTTTTTGGTATGCAGACAAAAAAAAAACATAAATTGAAATTCATATCATCCTTGTTATGCTGTGAACTGGTTTCTGTCATTTTGGTCAACCACAATTTCAGCTGCCTCAAGCATTAATGGGAATGTCTGGACTATAGCAGAAAACAGACCTAAGATGACATTTAATTTAATGCAAATGTAAAGGAGGTTGTGATAGATGTACATAATCTGTTCAATAGTTTGCACTGTAGTGCATATTGAAGTTGATTGTTCAAATGATGCAATGTTAACTGTTATGTCTGTTCAATACCCCCTGTGAATAAAACCTGTAGTGTTAAAAAAATACACCTGATGTAATGAGATTTAAGACCATAAGTCAGTACAACCAATTGAACGGACCGTACATCTATATTTTAAATAATCTAGGCCTATATGGGCTATAAAAGACAATCTGGTAAGCAAAATAAATGTTAAATCTACAGCAGAACTGGTGTTCAAATACAAAATAAGTCAGATGTTAGGCTGAAAATACTTACTGCAACATAATTTAGACTAGAACTGCTTATTTTGTGTGTGTGTGTGTGTGTGTATATATATATCTATATCTATATCAAACTGCTCATTTTATCTCTAATCATGCTTCATCAAATTGAAGTGTATAGTGACATTTGGTTTTAGGTATCTGATGTCTGTTAGAGGTATTTTGAGAGTAAGAATATATTTTGGTATTTTATTTTGAAGTGTCTTATATCATTTACTATCTCTTTTAAGTCTTAGTGCACATTCTCGTCTTCATTTATGATGTTTCTGGAAGATGGAGATGTACTCTTGGACATCATCAGGGGATCCCATCACCACAGGAACCCGCTGATGGATGCTCTCAGGCTTGATGTCCAGAATGTTTGTGGTCCCTGTGGTAGCCATTCCTCCAGACTGCTCCATGATAAAGGCCATGGGGTTGCATTCATAGAGCAACCTGAGCTGAAATGAATGAAACAAAACAGTTTTAACCCAAGTTCAAGTATCTGGCTGCAGTAACTTCTCCCAAACACATGTACACAAGTTCTTCTCATTTAAATAATTAACACACGGGAATGTAGCTAGGACCTCCTCTTTTAAATGTTATTGCTCCCTCTAAAGGCGATTTGTATGTGTGACAACCAATCAAAAAATGAGTATTTTCTCCCATTAGTGTCAAAACAATGCATACACAGGAAAACTAAGCATTAAAGCTTTTACATTTGCAAAAGCTTTAATGTACATGTAATGTACAAGTAACTGTACATTTACATTTGAAAAACACAGCATGCCACAGTGACACATTCTATTATTTACCGAATCCTTTTAGTTCAAGTCTTACACATTAGATAAACAATGTGTGACACACCCGTCAGGTGGTGCAACACCAAACAAAAAAAAGAACTGGAACAAAGGTCATTGACTTTTTCTGTTAGTAATGCATGAATTTACAAACATTTGGAAACTTAAGCTACACTTAAGTGAAAGTATGAATGTCACTGCATTAGATAAACAATAAATAACAGTTTAAACTAATATTTGTAAACTTCATATTAATGAGTTAGTCTAAGCGCAACCTAACTAACAAGTTATTAGAAATTCTGTATTCATGTTAGTTTACAACAGGTACCTTTCCTTTGGGGCTTTTCGTATTTGCAGGGTAAAGAAAGATTCCTCCGTACACAAGGGTTCGATGCACATCTGCTACCATAGAGCCCACATAACGGGCCCCATAGGGTGCACTACCATCCTAAACACATGATTACAATCATTAATTCTTTATCTCTTTGCAGATGATTATCATAAAATTTCCCATGTTTTTAGTGTTTTTGGTTTTTAGTGTTTTGGCAATCTGTTGACAATCGCCCTTTGAAGAATACTGGCTACTCTTTTCAACATAATGAATGTTAATGCTCCAAAATTTTGCCTTAAAATGACAATAACAAATAGCAGTTTTATAAAAGAATGGCCAATACATACATTAATATTTATTCTGTATTCCCTAGAAAAGGGATTGTATTGTATTCAGGATGCTATTGTGTTTAGGATGCTATTGTATTTAGGATGTATTCCATTTATTTACTTTCAACATAAGGATAAATAAATGATCACATTGAAATGTGTATACATATAACTTCAGCTTTACTATAATATGACTTAGCTTTAAGTAAAAGGAATATTCATTTATACTGCACCTCTGGAAACTTTTTCTTCTGCACATACTCAGTGACCGCAGGATCAAAGTAAAGGGCATAACCTTCATTCAAACTGTAGATCTTTCCTCTCTTCTTAATCTTCACATCTCGGTCCACCAGAATGAACTCCCCGATAGCCTGACATTTAATTTAACGGATGATGAAAGGTGGTCAGATTTCAAAACTGAATCTCAAAGGACATCATGGTTTGTAACCATCAGTTTGAAGGAAAGAATGCAAAACACATTTACGGTAAACAAACTTGCAACAAAAACCTAGCAGGTAAGTGGACAGTGTTACATTTAACAATGTCTCCAAATTCTATACATTTTATCACCTTTATTGATTTACCAATTATGTCATGAAATATCTGCTCAAATCAACTGAAAAAAAACACACATATTTTTCCTCATTTAAATACAGATTTTTGGGCAAGTAAAACTGACTCACTGGATCCAGCATGAAGCAGTTCACTCCCTGACCAGTAGAGAGCACAATCATGGTGGCACTGCCATACAGAGCGTATCCAGCCGCTACTATGTTTCTGCCTGGCTGCAGGGCATCCTGCTCTGATGGCTCGCTGTCTGTGCACTGTGAACATGACAATCATTACATCATGTGAAATCTCATGGTGTGTGTGTAGCTGCAATGCATTCTGTACATTCAGTCATACCTTTCTGTAGATTGCAAATATGGTCCCAATCGAAGCAAGACAATCAATGTTGGATGAACCATCAAGAGGGTCAAAGCAAACCACATATTTACCCTTGCAAACATACAAGAAGTTTTGGTTAATGGTGTTTAAAGGGGGAGTAAATTAAAATGCAAACCATGAAACCAAGAACAAGAATGGTGCAACTTGACATGCACATGCCATTAGTCAAGCAGATGTTGCATCACTCCACTCAGCCTCTTTTTTAATATTTACTCTGAATTACACGTTTTCAGCTTGGTTCTTACTGTTCTTTGTCTTAGTGATAGACATTTAAACAGGTTTCTCTGCTTTCTTTTAACTGCCGGGGTTAGATTTCCTGAACTAATAAGTACAAATGTTGGAAATGCTCCATAAACATAGTTTCATTTTCTCAAAATAGGCTCTAAAGAACATATAAGCCTACATTTAGGTTGTATATAGAAAACTACATGAAGTCTGATCAACACTCATCCTTAGTTCAGCACTATACATTGTACAGATAACTGGACTTTTAAAACTACTCACTCGTCTATCAGGCTCCACAATGATAGCGCTCTCATGTTCCTCTGTGACCATCACACATGAGGTGAAGGACGATTTGATCATGTTTATGACAAGGTCATTGGAAAGAATATCCAATTTCTTCACCTGATCACCTGTCACATTGGTACTTCCAGCAATACCATACCTGCCCAAAAAAAATCCACACATTATGAATGAAACCATACAGAGTAAATTAAACAAGAAATACAGGCCACTGAAATACAGGCTGCACTGGCTTGCATTTGAACTGCATTTCAACACCAGCATGCAATATGTTTCAAAACTGATGCTAACAGGTCAGAGGTTAAAATAAAAAAACATAATAAACACAATAAACAAATTATCAATTATATACAGTTATAAATTCCAATGAGGAACCCTGAAGCACAAACGCTTTTTTTAAAAAAGCGACAATTTTATTAAATGATGTGGTTATGATTTATCTATGACAAATGAGTCACAGTCAATGTCAAAAGTTATGTAATACTTACAGGTGCGCGATACCTGCTTTCCTAACAGCACTTGAAATGGCTTTTACAGCCGTGCACATCGCATTTAGAAGAGTCGTCAGCTCACCCGTTCCCTTAGCCTTTCTGCCTTCCTCAAGCAGAAACCTTGTCAAAGTTACAACATCAGTATCAAAAGAACCCCGATCTGACATGACTGCAGATGTAAATATATGCTTGACTTTGTAAAGCTGTATTGGTGTTGTATCAACAATAAGTTGAATGCATGCAACTCCACTCGCAGGAACTAAAATACAAACGCGGAAATAGTGCGAGCGAAGGGGTGTATGGAGCTAAACCAATGAAAACTGCACAGCCAAGAGGAATGGAGTTAACTGACTGCGTGGAAGTTGTTGAAAACAATGTTGCATTGTGGAACGGGGGTGTGGATAAAAGACCCTGTCAGCCTACTCTGGTCTCTGCTGTGTCATCATGATCGTGGGTTTGACCCAGTGAGGGAACTGAGAATACGGCGGGTCCAGCTGGGGGTCCTGTGAAAACAGTTTGTATGCAAAATGTCAAACCTTCCGTCAAATATGGGGAAACCAGACGTTTACTCTGAACAGTCCCATATAGTCTTTACACATTGCAACCCTGTATTTCAGCTATTGTGTTGATTGTTTGAAAAAACAAACAAACAATATTTATAAGTTCCTCTAGATGTTTATGTTTTTTTTACTCCAAAGCTGTAAGATCTTTACACAACGTGCTCAGACAACATGTTACTGGTGTCTGGGGGAGGGGTGACAAAACTAATATTTAAAGTTATATTTTAAGAATCTAACAATTAAAAATACTGTAGACCTTAAATGCAACCAACAGTCAATGCTTCTTGTTAAAAATATTACAAAACTATACAGCAGTTATTACAAAACTAAAGCAGTTGCAAAAGCATTTTATATATTCAGTGAATAGTTTGCACTATCTTTACAACAGTCCTTTGTAACGGGTGTGACACATATAGGAAGTATTTTTACTTGCTCGAAAGTTTACTAGCTGTAAAGTTCTTCATCTTTGGTTTTTACTTGTAATACATGTTGATTTAGTTTAGACTGAACTACCTAAATAAACCGCTAGAGGTCAGACATGATTTATTTGTTCTCAATTCAAGACCCCGCCTCTTCAGTCATTGTAAAACATTGTCATTAACTATTTATTTCGTCTTATTTTCTTATCACACTAAAGTAAATGTGAAAAACCTAAGCAATGAAATGGGTAGAAGATTTCAGTGTATGCAATTCTCCATTACTTACCTTCTTTTAGTTACAGCAACATGTTGTCTTATTTCTGTTTATACTCACCTGCATATTAGGTAGTGATTAAAGTGAGATTAATACAGGCCTCGACAAACTGACTAATGCATACTTATCATTTCAGTATTCAGCTGAGTATTCAGTATATTTCAGTAAATAAAATTTTAGTAATTGATGACTGAAAACAGTTTAGATTAGTTGAAAGTTTAGATTAAACCTTTAAAAGTTTATATTAAACATAGCTTTTACTTAAAATTGAGTGACTTTCAGTGCAGCATACAGAAATAGTAAGCAGCAAGTGGATCACCTGTGCTTGTGTACTTAGTACTTTGCACGTCACGCTCTCACGTCAGGGAACATCCATTGTGAGCACTGCTAGAGTTTGGTGCTCCAAGATCCGTGACTTTTGCGCATGAGCACAAAGAGGACAATTCACCGGGACTTTTACAAAAGGAGCGTAGGAACGGGAAAGGGACGTGTAAACAAACTTCTTTGATAAAGGTAATTCATTGTTCCTTTTAATAAACCGCTTGGTGCACTTTCATAAACTACACATTTAAAGAGCCCGCCAAACTTGTTCTAACAGGTCTGCGAAACCTGCGTTATTAGGTACGATATGGTAAGCTGTGCTTTAAGTACATAGTGCTCGTGACAAAACTATAAAATGCTGAATTTGATCCCAGCATGCGAAGTAACTTGGTAATAGGTGTAGTGGAGGCCTGTATAGGTGCATTGGTCGCGCGGTCGTGTTACTTCTTAGCGAGGGAAGATAGACTGCAATATAATTTTAATGATTAACAGGGTCAGATCTTTTGAGCAAAACAGTTTGTCCTTTTCTTTGAATATAGTCTGTTACTGGGTGATCTGAACTTTTGTGTTTGTATTTAATGTCTTTACGCAGTAGTTCATTTAATATTAAGGGAGCTGTTTTTATGGTGTGCCGAAACAAGCGTTCTTGAGATGTTCAGCTAAACGGATGTTTTAAGTGTTTGTTTGGCTTTTACTTAAAACTGTTGTCTGTAAAATGGTTAGTCCATATCAACTATTTTCTTTAAATGTAAATGCTTTTTTTCGGGTCATTTGACAGGACGTAATTATGATGGTCACTCTTCCTGTGGAAATACAGGAAGCTTGATCCGATTTTCACGATAACCTCAGTATGTGTATTCCAAAGAAGTTTCAGACCGATTATACTCATATGTGTGCTTAGTTAAAGAAATGTTTGTTTCATTTGTTTAAAATATGCACAATATATTGCAGATGAAAAATATTATTGTCAGCTTTTCATCAAGGTCCAATGAAGGCATTTTACTCAAGAACACTGAATTTTTACATGAACCGTTTTTTTTACAAAAAAGAATTTAAGAGCCCCAAACTTTATTATGCTTTCATTATGTGAAATGGATTTTCAAGGTCTTGCTAATTTTATCACCATCAGAAATAAAACAAAGGAGGCCAAATTTCAAATGTAATTTCTTGGATGCATTCTCCCATCTTTTCAACAGCATACAATTATGAATTCCTCAGTGGTGGATTCCTATAGTGGATGTGTTCCAATTGCACTCAGTAAGTATGTGACCAAAGCCTTGGACCATATTGAACTTGATAGTAAATTTTGTGAGGGGGTAATCCAGAGGAAAATTGGCACGTTCACAGGGTGTCCTCTGTTCTTGTCTGAAACTTTGAATGGAAGAAAGCTTTGTGTTTTTCAGTTTTTTTCAGTTGTTTAAAAAGAGAGCTGTTCCAACATGAAAGTGTCCTAAAGTCTCCTTTCACCAATGACAATGAAAGACCATATTAAACAATATGAGATCCCTGTCTGCTCTATGCCTTTCTTTTGGAGCAATTTCTGTTGTTAAAAGTAAGATGGCAATAACTTTTCCTAAAAAAGCAAGCAGCTAATTGCCAGTCATGTTTCAGTTGGAAATAGACTGTGTCTGCAAAACGTTGTGTTGTATAACTGTAAATGTGAATTTAAGTTCTTTGACACATGCTAACTGAGTGTAAAAGCTACTGTGTGCATGTTCACTGCACATTCATTTGAAAACAATGGAATAGTTTTAAACGCTGTATCCCTCATTAAATATTTATCATGATCTGTTTGAGTAGTAGTAACAGGCATTTGTTAGAAACAGCATTGTGGGCTTATATTGGGAATGGCTAGTTAATGTCAAAATTAAGGTTATATGTTAATAATGTAAATAGTTTAAACATATACATTTAAAATAATAGAATTCTGTCCACTTAAATAGTGCGTGTTCAGGCCTTTGTGGACATATGGCAGAAGCCGCTCAATTTGCACCTTGCTGAGAAAGCTTTGCACACGGGGATCAAAGCTCAGTTCATAGTGAAGGGAACTGTCACCTATGTCTTTCTTTCAGGCTGTTAAAGCCACACTGCTGCTGCCTGTTTATACAGAGGAAATTACTTCCACTTTGCTGCTTGGTTAGAACTGTTTGCAAACGTAATCTATCTCCTTTGCCATTCGTCAAAGCCTACCAACCTAGCTTGGAGAATATCTCCCTGTATTGTGGATGGGTTACCATGCATGACCACTCTAGCCGGTTTCTCTGTAAGTTTTTAACTCCAGCTGTACATATGGTATATTATTGTAACGTAATTTAAAGTAAAAAGTAAAGTAAGTTTCTGTGCCTTTTTGATGTTTATGACTGTTTATGGGCATTGTAAGTCATTAAACCCACTAGCTTATTGGCTAGTTAATGCTCTATTATGTCAATTTAAGCTTACAAATTAACAGTGTAAATTGTTTAAGCCTATGAATTCAAATTAATATAATTATATTGAGCAAAACTGAGCAAAATTATGAATATGCAATGAAATGCAATAAAACCAGCTTAGCTTACTTATTAATCATCTTACCTTTATCCAGCAATTGTTCTTCATAAATGAATGATTATTTCTATTACTTTTGATTATTGATATTACGTTCATATTTTATCTTTATGACTTCTAGGTGGAATTATTATTTAATCATTGCCTTAATGATTATTCACATTAGTTTGAAGTTTCATCAGCTTGGTCTGTGCACTTCGTTTTTGTTGGGAAATTATGAAAATCGGATGATGGAAACTCATTTTTCCACCTCATTTCCAGCTTGTTTCTCTCATTTGGTTTTCACCAAATGCAGTTAATGTACCTTTAAGTATACTTTTTTGTAGATGTAAGGAGGTCTGAAGGAGATGTTTGAAGAAGAGATAATGAACAATTGAATTGTTATGTCTAATCAAGGTCCATTATATTTTCTGTTTATACAGTATTCATATCACACACTTGCTGACTGGAAGGTAAAACTGTTTTGTTCAAATTGCCAGACTTGTTTGATGTTATAAATTTGTAGTCCTGAATGCTTGTAATGGTTAGTTCTCTTGGAGTTTTACTTTTACTCTGTTTTTTGCAGTTTTAATAAACATGTTTAGTCAGCAGTTAAGATCAGTGGTATCATTGCTCTACTTATCTTAAAGCATTCAACAGATATAAAAAAAGAGAAAGTTTTCTTAATCTCATGTTTAAGATATAGAATGAAAGTAGCCAGCGCTATTTGGCCACAAGTTACTGTTACTAGCATTGTTGTGGCCTGTTTAAACTTCTTACAAAAATCAAGAACTGTTTAACCATCTAACTTGGGCATAGTTACAGTTTATTGTCTCCCATATAAAACATTTTTGTTCCCATAGATGCTGTTGTACAGTGTGTCCAATTTAAATAAAAACTGTTGCCTTTTCACAATGTCAAAGCCTCCAGATCATGATATGGTGATTGTTTCAGAAAAGGCTTGAGTGATGTTTCTTTTGTCAGACAGAAGGAAGCCTGCTGGTGCTATTGAGCCTTGATGTTTTTTGGTTAGGAGTTCTCAGTAAGTTCTTGTCAGGGACATCTGCTGTTATGAAGGACCAGGCTTTTGTCCAACTGTCATGGATAAACAAAAACTGCCATAGATGTTAATATACAGAACAATTGAACATGTACGTTTTTGGCAGATTGCAATAGTCTGATTTTATGAGGTGAAAGATGACATCCATGTTTGGATGTGTGTGTTTAAAAACTGATTACATCTTAACACAACTCTTCAAACTTATCAGGCCAAGCTAAGTGGTTTCTCCTTATGGCTCTTTGCTGAAATCTGATTATCTTTACTTCTCATCAGGTAACTAAAATAAATGATGGCTTCACATCAATGAACATCAATGAATGAAAAATATGAAGTGACAGACAGAAAACATGAAACATGAGATGTAAGACGCAGTCTTTTCACAGCTGCAATTGGCCTATTTAGGTGAAAAACTATTACTTTCTCAGTGTGTCAGTTGTTTAACACAGAGGCATTTTTGTTGTTTATAATGTCTTCAAAATTTGCAAGTGTCAGGCTTTTTTGGAATTATAATGGTTAATTCTGTATATGATTAGTTGCTATGCTTTTCGCGGATGCTCATGAGATATTTTGTATGCTTAATGTTATAACCTTTCGTGACTATATGAGCCCTGCAGCAGGAAGCCAGTAAGAGACCTAGATACAGGAAAAGTTTGCGGGATGAGTTGTGGACCTGCTAAACATCAGCAAACATCTATCTCTCCAGTTGTTCTTTCCTCCATATTCTTACGTTTTTGTTGCAAATCAGCACACAGCTTGGATTGCAAGCTTCCTGTGGGCTAACATTTTTAATGGAAGAAATCTATCCTAGCCAGTCGTTCAATTTGCAATTTGATGACTTTGAAAATTGTTTACTGTGTAGCATTATTTAAATGCCTGGGATTTGCAATTACATTCATGTATTAATACTCAAATGTTGCACAAAAATGTAAAGAATTCTTATATGATCGGAGCAGACTTCAATATAATGCTGTAGAAAACACTTGTCATGATTAGTTAATTGCAGTAGCAATCTGTGTGGCACAATAACATTTTCTTTCCAGCGAAGGTTTGAAATGTTTAGGTCTCCTAAGCCAGAGTAATACATGTTTGTGTCTCTTTTTAACATTTGGATTTCTCCACCATCGTCCTTGACAATGCTACGTTGGAACAATGCAGAAGGAGCCGCCACATCACAATTTGAAAAGCTGTCCCTCAGTGGAGTTTCTAAAGCATGTTGTTTTGAGAAAGAACGTCTTTAGGTATGTATGTTTCCTATATAGCACAGTAGCCATTGTAAATTTGAACCAGTGCTGTAAAAACTATTCTTCAATAAATGCCTCGCTTTATGAAGCCTTCTGTAATTGATTGTTTTGATGACTCTTCATTGTAGCACTCATGTAGACACTATGTGATTGAGTAAGACAATCACAGTGCACAGTTGTTCATTTCCCACAGACTTTTAAAAGATGGACTCCTATCGTTCACTTAAAGTCTGAGTAAAGTGAGGAAAATAAGTGACCCTCTCCTGATCTACCCTGCACTGCTTTCTAGTATGGAACTGAATGGAATGCAGTGTTGATAAATACATAGCTGAGGATTTTGGGCAGGAACAGGCAGGTCAGAGAAAGTAGGTCTCTGTTAAAGAAAAAACAAATACCAAATTGTTCTAGGTGTGAAAAATACTATTTTCCCATTGAGTCCCCTCCAATATGTTTATGTACAGTAAATAAACAATTAAAGACATTTTTCTTCATGAAGGGCCTTTAAATCATGAAATTCCAAATTCTTAATTGTAGTATAGATTTTATATTCACATTGTAAAATAGACAATTGTTTGGCTGTTACTGCTGTCAAATCAATGCTCTAATAGTCACTAGTAAAAAGGCTTAGGGCATGTTCTTGTGGTTGCATCAGCCAATTAACATGGTCATTTTTCTGTGGCTTCAGAGTTATTAGTCACCTAACATTGGCAGCTAAAGTAATTGGCCGCAAAGAAAACCTTGATGTGAAATTTTACAAGTCCCCACCTACTACTGATGGGAATGCCAGCAGATAATGTCATCCATGTTACAGGCCTATATAAAAAGCATTAAGGCAATGTGTACATGTGCATGTGTAGCGTATATAACTACCTAACCACCCACAGTCATATAGGTACAGTCATATAGGCATGACTGTATATGTGGCAAGCTCCTACAAAAGGGTTTGGTCTGCACATGCTCATTTGCGTAAACTTAAATCTTGTTAAACTTTATTGTGTCATGGTCAACTCTGAAAATGAAGCTTCCTGTTGTCGTTTTATGTCACGCTATGTGAACCCATTTAATGGCTTAACATTATGGCCAACAGCTGGCCTGATTTGTCTGTGATCTTATCTCATCCAACAGAAGCTTGCAGCCACATGCAGCTCTTAATGCTGTCATTGAAAGGTTGGATAAGCGTTAATTTGGCTTTTTAAACATCTATTGATAATACATCTATGAATAAACATGCATTGGTTTTGCACTTTGAAGTTTAATTAAAATTCACAAAGTCATAGTGCTAGTTTATTTTATGCTTGTCGTGAATTCACAACAACCAGGCTGTGTGAGATTCGGGGCTTGGCTTCTCTGAGCCAGTGCCGAGCTAAAGCCCAGTTCATAATAGGCTCTCAGGTTTCTGTTTTCAGTAATAGAGGGCAGGTTCACCTAGGTAACCAAATTTCCATCCAGATTCCACCTTCTAATGTGTTTTTTTACCCATCCTTTGTGCTTTGAGAGAAAATAAACAACATAATTTTAAACATTTAAAGGATGGAGGATCTTGCCATCTGCTTTATTTATTGAAATAAGAGGCACATGCATGTCAGTGTAACATCCTGGCTAGTAATATTGAGAATGTTATTGGTCTGTTGTTGATAATTTTTGTTATATAGGTAGTTCTATTGATAAATCCTTTTTGATGATGCCTTAGGTTGACGTAGTGGGAGTTTGTTTTTCTTGTTCTTGTTGCCCCTAGAAAACATGTTATAAGCTTAATTGCAAACATAATAAATATTGTCATATTTGGGAAGTTTGAACAGTGGTAACACGATATGGGTAAAAGTCATTATATTATTGTTATACTAAAAGACTACATCCATGAGACTGTGTATTGTGTGTATTGTGTGTGT